>OY759270.1:29022367-29069867 GCA_963662155.1 Lamellibrachia columna
CACAGACAGAGAGAGAGAGAGAGAGAGAGAGAGAGAGAGAGAGAAGAGAGAGAGAGAGAGAGAGTGAGAGAGAGAGAGAGAGAGAGAGAGAGAGAGAGAGTGAGAGAGAGAGAGAGAGAGAGAGAGAGAGAGAGAGAGAGAGAGAGCGAGAGAGAGAGAGAGAGAGAGAGAGAGAGAGAGAGAGAGACCATGTATGTACGTGTGCCTGTGTATACTAGCAAAAACGGGATAACTTGGTAGTTCGTACGTGACTGTAAAATGTCAAGATGCACAACATTATTACAGATATATCCATCTATGCCTTCGTATATAGTGCTGCCAGACAATGCATTGTTTTCGGTTGTCTCTGTCGTTCCCGGTTGTCTTGTGAGACACAACTGACTCAATGTATTCATGATTTACTTATCTATGTGTCATGGTGATGGATTTCTCAAAAGCCTTTGATAAGGTCAGTCATAACAAGCTGATTTATATACTCCATCACTATGGCATTCGGGGTAATAACAATTTGTCAAACAGACAAACAAAAGTGGCGGTAGAGGGTGAAACATCTTCCGAGGTACCGGAACATCAGGGGTACCTCGGGGTTCTGTTATTGGTCCATGTTTCTCTTTTATGTAATTCGTCAATTAGGTTATTTGCAGATGACACTTCACTGTATCTACCTCTTAAATCCAAATCAAATGCAGCTGTCCTCCATGAGGATCTGGACAAAGTTGCAAAATGGGAGATGTCATGGTAAATGTAGTTCCGTCCTCCAAAATGTCATGTAATATCAATAACCAGAAACAGAAACATCTTTGACAGCAAGTATATGCTTCATGGTCAAATATTGCAAACTTTCTCGCAAGCTAATTATATCGGTGTTACAATAACCTGATATCTTCAGTGGACAACCCATATGAATAACCTGAGATCTTCGGTGGAAAACCCATGTAAATAACCTGAGATCTTCAGTGGACAACCCATATAAATAACCTGAGATCTTCGGTGGACAACCTATATAAATAACTTGAGATCTTCGGTGGACAACTCATATAAATAACATTTCATAAAAGCAAATAGATCATTAGGCTTCCTTCGCAGAAACATACAAGTTATATCCATACAAATAAAACTCAAGCCTTCTTTGCCCTTGTCAGACCCCTTCTTGAGAACTGCAGTACTGCTTGGGATCCCTACGCACATACACAAATAGGTAAGTCAGAAATTATCTAAAGTCGTGCAGCCCGGTATGTCTTGCATCGTCATCACAATGTCTCTAGTGTGACAGACATGCTACAAACACTGGGGTGGAGGCCGCTAGCATACCTCACGGCAGACGCTAAGCACTGCATGCTGTACACAATATTACAATTACCACTTTTATTCTTTTTACACTATTCGACTGTGACGCCCATCAACACACTGTCAATGTAGACAGTTTGTATTTAAGAGTAAAATTAAGATATTTCATTATCCAAGACTTAATATCCACAAACGTTTTAACTGTATATATATATATATATATATATATATATATATATATATATATATATATATATATATATATATATATATATATATATATAGTTATTATATATATATATATATATATATATATATATATATATATATATATATATATATATATATATATATATATATATATATATATATATATATATATATATATATATATATATATATATATATATATATATATATATATATATATATATATATATATATATATATATATATATTAGTTATTCTTTTTGCGTCCGCCGATTGGTCTGCCTGTACACTCAGCATGTTGCGCGCGCGCATATATTCCGCAGCAGACTCGTGTCACCCTATCCTCAGTGATGTCAATTGACACGATCAACCCCGGCCAGGGGAAACCTTCCAGTCACGATTCTTAGATTCTAAAAGGTAAACTGAAACAATTTAGTAGGAACAGTCTTTATGAAGATTCTAAAATGACTACATTGATGTGTACACACACGCACACGCACGCGCGCACACACGCACACACGTACACACACACCCACACACTATACATGTCAACCTGTGAAGATCAAAATTACTGAGATTAGTAACCAATCGACGCCAACCCCGCGAAGGCCCGTCTGCCTCGCACCTGCACAGTCGCCCTCGAACACAACATAAGAATACAAAAGAAACGAAGTAGATATATATATATATATATATATATATATATATATATATATATATATATATATATATATATATATATTCATAATAATCATTACGGCGAACGTCCGCGCATACATTTTTATTTTTGACGGTGGCAGTTGTTGCATTCTGTAAGACGTTCTCCGAAGGTACTCCACTTTGGCAGTTAGACCCTTTGATACCTATGTTTTTTAATAAATATTGTTCAAATTTAACTGGTAGTCATTTTGGTCGTTAGGGTATCATTTTCAGTGTTGTTCATGCGCCAATATCCATTTGACATGCATATAGAAGTAAGAAGTAATGACTAACCTTCATACACTAAACTTAACTTCAAATGGCAATATTGTTCGTAAAACTATCCTTAAATGCAATTGATACGATCGTTTTTCTTTCTGGGTTTCCTCGAACAGGCGATCAGTTACGCATCTAATCATTGAAATTTGAGTGAACCAACTGCCTGCTCCAAATATTCGGGTGATTATGTCATCGGTTAATTTTACTGGTCCTCTTCTTTTTGTGCCCTTCAAGTGATGTCTTGTCATTTTCTGGCGCATGTCTTTGCCAGCTCCGTGTTGGTGGTCAGGTCCTCCACTGTGGACGGATCGCCCAGTAATCTGCTGAAGACGAGGTGGGACATTGTCTGGAATTCCCCACAGCCGGATTTCGTTGCTTGGGTCTCGACGGTTGTCTTTGCTCGGCCGACCAGGTAGTGATTACCAGCAGAGTCGTGGTTGACCACAACATGCTGGTCGTAATCCTATTTTTTACGACTCTTTGTATACCTTGCAGTCATCATTTCCATATATCCAGTCTAATGCTGGTGGGCGATGAGTTCAGCGGTTTTGTGCAGTGCTAGAAGTTTTTCCGCGACTCGAGTTAGCATCTCGCAGCAGGAACTATGTGGCTGTGCTGTTGTGTTGCATCAAAAAACGTTTAGCTCACATGTTCTGACCGTTGTGACAAACGTAACCTATTATACGTCAATCGTGTTCTAATAACATGTTCAATCACTGGGTGGTACCATGTAACTGTCACTGTTGTAGTTTCCTGGGAAACATGGGTGGTTTAACTAACCCATTGGCTCAACTAACACTGCCTTCCCCTACTATGTGACTGTGCAGTTGATGTTTTGTGTCTGCCTCTTTTCATGATCTTTTCATGCGACTGGCAACAGTCCGCCTAACGGACAAGCAGCTCGATTCACGCATACTAAACGGAAAATTGTTTTAAAAAATCCTCAAATTTTTTTCCGCTGAACATGAACAGTTGATACTGAATGATACTAAAAAAACTAAAATTAGCCATTTTCAATAATTTATATTTGGATCAATAAAGGAGAAATTCCTTTGGTGAGAGTTCCTTAAATGTGTGTCATTTGACAATGCACTTTACTGCCAGGTCAGAAATTGTTTGAGAAAAAAGTAAATTTGGGGGGTAGAAAATAAAAAACAATGACGTTTATATGAAATGTGTGTTTTATCAACCGCAGTTTCGAACGAACCCCGTTTTGTACCAAACATACCAAAAAATCGTTCTAGCCTGAAACACACTTCTTATAATGTTTACTTTTATTGATGAAAATGGGGTTCAGTGGATCCAGAATATTGGCACGAAATATTAAAAAACTTAAAATAGCCATTTTTAATAATCAATATTTGGATCAATAAATGAAATAATTCTTTGCCGAGAGTTTCTTAGCTGAGTGTCATTTGACAATGTATACTCTACTGCAAGATCAGAAATATAAAAAAAACATAATTTGGGGATAGAAAACAATAAACAATAACATTTATATGAAATGTGTGATTTATCAACAAAGTTTCGAACGAACCCCGTTTTGTACCAGAAGTACAAAAAATCTTTGCAGCCTGAAACACACTTGTTATTATGTGTGCTTTTATTTATCAAAATGGGGTTTCAGTAGATACTCAATATTGACACTAAACTTGTGCATTTGTGTTCAAAAGTCTAAAAATAGCTATTTTAATTAATTAATATTTGGATTAATAAACGATCAATTCCTTGGTCAAGAGTTATATATATATATATATATATATATATATATATATATATATATATATATATATATATATATATATATATATATATATATATATATATATATATATATATAAGTGTAGTTTGACAATGCAGTGTGCTACATTAATCATGTTGGAGAAGAGTGGCTAATTATTGAAATATGCTGATTTTATAAAATAAAAACAGGCTAATTAGCACACATACCACCACAAACATACATCAGTTCCGCCATCTACCGGATAATTGTTGCATAGTTATATAGACATAGAATGGCGTAAAAGTCCGGTAGATGGCGATACCACATGTAATATCTCCACTATCCTCTGCACTGGTATGCTTTTTGTCTGTCTGTCTACTGCACAGTTATTGTCTTCAGTTGGACTGAATTAACCTTAAAATGCTTCAGATATTTTTGAACAAAAATATAAATGTGTGCCAGACGACTTGTCTGATGTTGACACCCCCAACAATTAACACAATTTTCGATACAATCGCGATTCTTCCAACTCTGTGTCTCTCACAACACATGACATTGTTGCTTACTGTCTTGGCAAACGTCTCAACTTCCACGCTACCCTGGCGAGAGCCTTACTTTTATCCAGGGCAAGAATATTTCCCCGTCGTCTCGCTCAAATTCCAAGTGTCAGACAAATCTTGACAGATCGTTTCCATGTTTTTACATGACTTAGTGGGTGGTCCGCGAGTTTAGAACCATCTACTGTAGGTTCAATAATCCAACTAATAATGCATACACGAGAAAGTAAATATTTTTCATTCATAACTAAATATTTTACTCATTTTGTAGCGTGTCACCTATCAGATCAGCAGCTCTGACCAGAGATATGCTGCACATGCAAAATGCATACAAAAACCTTTAGGAATATAAATAACAGAATCCTGGTGTGTAGTTCGTGCTAGACGAATAAATAGTGATGTTTTTCTCAGACAGCATGGATATCCACTTTCGAGGATTCGTGCACCATAGAAAATGTTTTAAACAGGTAACTGGGCATATTTTATAGCAGTGATAATTACACCTAGCGCTCATGCAGTCACCTATTATGACTGTATGGGATCCCCGCAGACGTAGATAAGGTCTTCGCGTTTGTGTGGTAAACAACTCGGAACGTTTACGACGTTGGGCTTTTCTATAATACAAGATTGTAATACGAGATTGTAATACGAGATTGTAGAATACACATTACAGAAAATTCCACGTCAAATTTTGCGCTCAACCCGAAATGATGTTTTTTAACACTGTGGTTACTTGAAAAAAAACAGTGATCTTACACCAACAGATGATGCGTAGCCATGCGTCATCATCATCATCAGCAGCAGCAGCAGCAGCATCATTATCATTGCCATCATCATCATCATCATCATCATCATCATCATCATCATGCGGGGAGCGGTGGTCTAATGCTTAGAGCACCCGTTTGTCGATCGAGAGGACGCTGGTTCGATTCTACCTTCGCCGTTTCGAAGCTTGGGCAATTTCGTTCACCCCACTTTGCCTGTGTCTTTCGGTAGAGGCAGTAAAAGCTCCGTTCTACCTGGTGCCTATGCCTGGGGAAATATCCAACATAGGGAAATGGAAAAACCCTGTAATGGACTCACTAACTCTAGAGAAGGACACTCTTAAATAAACCCTCAGCGCAGTATCCTAGCTGGACTTTGCTGAGTAATGATCCAGATCCAGATCCAGATCATCATCATCATAATTGTGCTGCCTTGTTCAATAACCCCCTAAGTAATTTTTTAAAAATTATGTTTTATTTGATCAACAGGTGTTGCTACTATCTATCTGTGCTGCCACATACTAACATTAATGATTTCATGCACCAAAGTCCTATTATCCTCGTTTTACTGGATGCCTTGAATGGCAAAATACACTGGGTGAACAACCTCTTAACCGACCCACCACGACATGCAACTATGGAACTATTTCTGAAGATGAAAGGAAAGCCATGTTTACAGACTTTTGGGCACTGGGTAGCTACTAGCTAGCTATAACCTGCAAAATGTTCATCTGTTTTTTTTTTTTTTTATATACGACCCACGTTAACCGTGGAATATAGTGTTCAAACTTTGAATGCGTTTGTCTCCCTTATTACAAATATGGACTGAAGGGGTGTTGAACTGGTCAGCACAATTGATCGGTCGGAGCCGGAGCACGTTTTTTCTCAGATCACCTTGGTGTATCTTTTTATTTGTTTCCCTCTGTTTTTCTTTTGCATGTGCATTAAGAGCCTTTTAGGTTTGCTTTCCCTGTATGGGCAACTAGTTGGTTGATGTACGTGTTACGTAAATTATATCCGATTGCAAGTTTTCTTTTTATATATGAAGAGGCTTACGTAATCCTGAATGTTCCCAAAACAACGCGCCCCGGCACCAGCCCGGGTGCCTGTGTAGGCGGTGGCTACGTATTTGTGGATGGTATCATACTCTTTGATTCTTAAAAAAATTATGCGGTAGACGAAACAACTTCTATAGACGAGTTTGGTTCATTGGCAACCATCACTTCGCGCGACCCGAGAGAGCATGGTTTATTCATTAAAGCCTTTCACTGCGCCATTGCGAAGACACGAGGTCGTTAAGATGTTTTTGTCTACAACTGGAAACAGTTGGTATGTAACATCTTAATTTGAGTATACCATCAACCAGTAGGCTTCGTTTTCCTTCTCCACACCGTCGTCGTGAACGGCAAATAACAGTCTTGTCTGCAAAATCGTTAGACTCTTATAAGCCAAAGTTTTCCTTGTCCACAATTAACATCAGGATTCTGTTTTATAGCAATCTTGTTTGCAAATGCGAATCTTATTCCAATTTTGGTTCTCCCATCTCAGCAGCTCACGTGGAGTCGGGCAGGATCGTGTACGATCTTCCTCAGGTTCTTCCCACTTTCCATAAAATGGCATCACAGAGATACACAGACCTACAGACATACGGAGGGGGAGACATATAGGCTGGATGTATGAATAGGTAGGTAGATAGATAAGTAGAAAGTGGGGATGGAATTATGGATGGGGAGGGAAGGGAGGGGAGGGAAGGGAAGGGAAGGAGAGGAGAGCGGAACGAACGGGTTGCACGGGAGGGTAAGAGTGAGGACGCGAGGGAGTAAGAAAGGGAAGGAGAGACAGGGGGTTGAATGATAATGTGTGGGAAGCAAATAGGGAGCAGAAAACACAGCTGAAAAGAGGGGGAGGGAAGCGCAGGGAATAAAGGACACCACATGTGCTACTCGGGTTGCTTAATGGAATGCACCGTTTAATTAACTACTGAACCGGCAAGCGTCGACCCGTTGGAACACAGTTACACTTGCGACACCTGGCGCTGTGCCGATGGTGTTAATTATTAGTAGTTTAATCATTAATGAGACACTTAAATGCAACAATCACTCCGGGTCACTTTAGCCGGAAACATGTCTTCCATCTTTTCTCAAAGCACTGGCTCTTTGGCTCAGCTCATGCATGTAACCGCTGCAATCCTTGCATAAACATTGGCGGATTTAACCAGTGGAATGGCAGACGTTGTGTTTGTCGTCTTTGTATTGGTAGCTTTACGCGTAGTCGATTTGCCGCCTTGGTTATGGGAAACGTAGGAGGTGTGTCAATAACTGGAATAATGGCTTGGTTGAGCCTTTGTGTATGTTACTTCAGCGAGTGTGGAATGTGATTTTACCGTTTACAGAACTACAATCTGTGGTTGATTTAATGGCAGCTCAACCCCGCCCAATTTAGGCATTGACCTGATTGCTATAATCACAACTATTCTTACCGCTACTGTGAATGGTTTGCCAATTTGGAATAAATTGCATAGCACAATTGCAGGTTTGCTAAAATGCGCATTTGTGTTTTTCTACAGGCATGCCATGATTACCGCTAAAAAATTCCGTGCCGTGCACACTTGCACCCGTACAAAATAGTTAAACAAATACTTCACTATAATGTTTCACGGCGACTGCAAACATATCTCGTCCACGGGGGTTCGTGGGCGTCTGTAACATTATCTGTTGACGTAGTGAAGATACAATGTGTTTGTAAATACGTTCTGTGGTTGTCTAAGACGCGTGTCACGCCAAATGATTTCTTGCATTTGGGGAGTTTTGACGGCAAGGCCTTCCGGCACCGCGCGGGATTGAGCTCAAATGAAAATACGTCATTCTGAAGAGCTTGGCGAGTTGTGTAGTAATCGTTGACGAATGAGAGGCTTACTTATGTGGCATGTTGTAGATAACGCCACAGTTGTGTTTAGTTAATGATGCTGCAATGCTGAGTGAGACGTCTTATGTCAGATGTTATCCTGCTGCATATTATGTTTCCTACTCTGTGGAGTTCGCGTATCACAGAAACGTGCGCATGGATAAATCGTTTTGAATGACTGGGATAAACAAGACATCGGACGTCCTGATATGGTCCGTCCGTACACCAAAAGGATAGGAAACAAAAAGCTCCCAATCTAGATTAGACCATATTAATTGCCGCTAGGTGGCTCTTCCATGTCAGTTCACCGAGGCATTTCTGAACTTTGGGTCTTGAGTAATTCGTATGTCTGAAACTAATCACTTGCCAGCAACATACCAGGGCTATATAGCAACAGCAGCAGCTGCAATAGCGGCAGCGGCAGCAGCAGCAGCCGCAGCAGCCGCAGCAGCAGCAGCAGCAGCAATAGCGGCAGCGAATATTACCAGGCGATACAGTTCAGAATGTTGCTAATAAATCCGGGTTAGCATAGCATAGTCCGGGTTAGCATAGCATAGTCCGGGTTAGCATAGCGTAGTCCGGGTTAGCATAGCATAGTCCGGGTTAGCATAGCGTAGTCCGGGTTAGCATAGTGTAGTCCGGGTTAGTATAGCGTAGTCCGGGTTAGCATAGCGTAGTCCGGGTTAGCATAGCATAGTCCGGGTTAGCATAGCGTAGTCCGGGTTAGCATAGCATAGTCCGGGTTAGCATAGCGTAGTCCGGGTTAGTATAGCGTAGTCCGGGTTAGCATAGCATAGTCCGGGTTAGCATAGCGGAGTCCGGGTTAGCATAGCATAGTCCGGGTTAGCATAGCGTAGTCCGGGTTAGTATAGCGTAGTCCGGGTTAGCATAGCATAGTCCGGGTTAGCATAGTGTAGTCCGGGTTAGTATAGCGTAGTCCGGGTTAGCATAGCGTAGTCCGGGTTAGCATAGCGTAGTTCGGGTTAGCATAGCATAGTCCGGGTTAGCATAGCATAGTCCGGGTTAGCATAGCGTAGTCCGGGTTAGCATAGCATAGTCCGGGTTAGCATAGCGTAGTCCGGGTTAGCATAGCATAGTCCGGGTTAGCATAGCGTAGGCCGTGTTAGCATAGTGTAGTCCGGGTTAGCATAGCGTAGGCCGTGTTAGCATAGCATAGTCCGGGTTAGCATAGCGTAGGCCGTGTTAGCATAGTGTAGTCCGGGTTAGCATAGCGTAGGCCGTGTTAGCATAGCATAGTCCGGGTTAGCATAGCGTAGGCCGTGTTAGCATAGCGTAGTCCATTAAAGTGCATAGTGTACGCACTTGCCGTGTACATTGGATGGGTAAGAGACACACGCAAAGTATATCGAAGATAAATGAAATATGATGGTAACAGAAACAGTAGCAAAATACCACCTGGCGTTGTGGAGTTGGAACTTCACAGATCAACTTATGTTATGTTAATGCTAGAATGTTCTACACAAAAACAGTTAGATCTAACGCGTTGCTTTGTGTTGTACGCAACACCACTGGTTATTATCTCACGTTGCGTACCACAATGCTATGAAGAAGAAGAAGCAGTAACGAGTGTTGTTCCAACGATTCATAAATCTAATAAGTATCATATTTTGCATGGGAAAGGTGACACGTTAAATGAGAACGGTACATGCTAACAATATCGCATTTCAAATGATCAAATGTAACAATCGCCCATGCAGTAGCTCCATAAAATAATCGCCCATATGATCGTAATGCATAATCGCATGTCCAACAACAAAATCATTTGTTCCGACACAATTGCACAGCGCAATCAACAAGGACATCTCGCAGACGAAAGCAAAATGGCATTAGCAAGAGCACTATGGAGTACGTAGCATTTTATGAAGCGCATATTGATTATGAATAAAACAAACTACCGTTTTGTGCCGCTGTCATTTTACATTCGCTGTTGAATCGACCCGAGTACAGGCGTGTTGTCATAAAATATTTTATCCGGCCAGTAGAAAAGAGGTCATCGATTAATATGACGTCATAAACAAGCCGCTTTCGTTGAGCCGCGTGAAGTATGGTCTAAGCTACGCCCTATCGGAAGACTATGACGTCATTGATTAAACTGACGTCGTCTGACCTTAACTGGGTTAAGGTCAGACGACGGTCGCTTTTACGATCACACTGCGACTAGTAACAGCGGTCTCCGTAACACCATGGTCGTTGTAATTTTTCGTTACGTATAAATGCCCGCTACTAACTGCCTTTGCTGGGTTGCTATTCACACCGAGTCGACTGAATGCGCCGGTTTTACCATCGTTTGTTTGTAGCAAAATATAGACTAACGACTGTAGGCTAGCCGCTACGATCAAAGGACATTTCGTGTTTTGTGTTTGTAAGCATTCAGCCACGCTACAATTACTGCGCGAAGACTATTCGTTCACATAATCACCACTGTCTATATAGGCAGGTACTCAATTATACAGCTGAGTGAACTGTGGCAACAGTCAATACGGTGCTACATTATGTTATGTTCAGCTAGCACACTGAACGCGTATTCTTCATATAGGTACAGTAGATTCCGCTTAACATAATCACGGATAATAGCGTCGCTTAAGTGAATCAGTCGCTTAATAAAATCACATTGTTCTGATCCGAAATGATTCCGATAAGCGGAGTCCATCGTACAACGGTACACTGATACGTTCGTTACAATTTTCCCTATACAGTTGGCCAACTTTCACTAATGAAACAACACACAGAATGGCTATAACAAAAACCGTTACGTTAGTTACTCCTACGTCAGTCACTACGCATGACCTTGCACGTGGCTTTGTATAGGTTTCGATTCAACAGCAAAAACATACCCAATGGACCCATACAATTGGTTTTACGTTGCATAGAAACACAAAGTAAAGTTTTTAGATAGCGCGGTATACAATCCTTAGAACCGATCAAAGTTCTTGCCATGACAGGTACTGATTTATTTACAGCTGAGTGAACAGAAAACCGAAAATACAAAGAACAAAAAAAGAAGACATTCAAGCGGTGTTTCACAAGTCATGAACTTAGAAAAATTCGATATATGACTCAAACCGAGTGAACGGACAACCAAACATAAGATCACAATTACACTACCGAACGAACAAACAAAACGCGTGTGTGCCAACTTCTACGCACGAACGCGAGGTGTTTTTCAGTGCATTTTTAGAATGTCCTGCTATCGTTCGTGAATCTACAGCGGCCACGAGCCAGCCGCGATAACATCTCACATCTGGGAGCAAACAGTAATAATTATGTCGACGGACGTGAGCCAGCATGCACACGTGTGCGTGACTGCACGCCTCGGTTCGGGCACGCATGCTGAATCACTGCGCTTCTCGCTCATTGGGTTCGATAAGACTCGTTCCTGGCATTTCACAATCAGATGTTGTCATGGTTACTCGACTATCTTAAAGATCCCTCATCAATTCGATTTTTTCTCGTCTCGTTTTAGATTAATTCCGCGAAAAAAATATAACGTTCACTATACGACATGCTAGCTCATTTGAATAAATGTTTTATTTGTTTTTGATTGAATCGTCGGACCAACTAGTAGATTATTTTTAACCGGATCTGGTCAAAATCCGGCGAAATTTTTTTTAGGATCCTAACAAAGGTTTGGACTCATTATTAAACCGACTACGCATATTATGTTAAACTATTCACACATTAAACAATTGAACAAACTTAAAATTGATTCGCGATGTGCTAAATCAATTGAGGAAGGAGTTTTAAATTAAATGACAAAAAAATATGGTATATGGCGAGACATCTGGTTCGTCTTTATGCGTGATTCGTGCAGTAAATATGGAACAATAACTTTATCCGCAGGCAGTCATGCACGTATGCACGCAAACGTTGTCTTTTTATCAATAGATGATTCTTCGCGTATACGCGCATAAAACGAAGAACAATTGAAACGGAACAGTTACCGTTGTAATTACTTCAGGTGTTGACGTGACATTGTTTGTTACGTTCTGTAATCGCATCGCGTTGAACAACGGCAGATTTGTCACGATTGTGTTTTTGTCGCGTGTGTTGTCACATTGTAGATCATGCGTCGCCGCAGACGGTATATCTATCCGTCAGATGTCCTATTGTATAGATGGTATTTATCTATGGTATCTATATCTGCAGATCTTTCCCGATCGCACAAACACAGTCACCAACATGCACGCACGCACGCACGCACGCACGCACGCACGCACGCACGCACGCACGCACGCACGCACGCACGCACGCACGCACGCACGCACGCATGCACACAAGCACATTTAATCGTAATGGTAGAAAGGTCGGCAATATAGTTATTGGACTATTTGACTTGGTAAATACTCGTGGCGCACAAGCCATTGGATATAGGTCGGCTTTACTACCAACTGTAGACAAGTAATATTATGTAGACAAGTAGTTTTTAATGAGCGATCTCATGTAGCGATGCGGGTCTTCGTGCCAGGTTTGAAGGCAGTACGTTAACTGATTTATGATTTTGCCGACTTAGACCAAAAACACGATGATAATATATATATATATATATATATATATATATATATATATATATATATATATATATATATATATATATATATATATATATATATATATATATATATATATATATATATATATATATATAAAACCATTGATTTGTTAAGTATTGCGTCTAGACGTTGTTCTTCCATATACGGGAGAACATCCTAATCAAGTGTGAATATGTTTTAAATTTATATGACATGATAATGTTCTATTCATCATTGAGACGGATGTTAAGTTTGATGCGATCAGTAATTTTGACGGTTGACCATGACATGTTTTGTTTGTTATAAATGCATTATGAACACATTTGAGATACTTTGTGTTCAACGGTGCTTAACACTAAGTAGCGTCGACTTCAATTAGGTGTCAGTGCGACATGAGAACAAAATATATCCAGCAGTTTTCGACGCGCGGCCGCTTAAAAGAGATACAAAGAAAAAGATGGAAGACTTATTGAAGAACAGCGTGTTTTTGCGCTGCAGATTGTTAACAGAACAGCATTGCCTGACAAGGGCGGACATACCACTGCGGGGCAAAGTCAAACGCAGACTCGACGTAAACAACTACCTTGCTAAAGACGTTAACTGGTGATGAATACGTTGTAATACATTCACCGCGAGCTCCGTGGTACAGTCGAACGGCGAAAAAAACTTGACAAGCACAACTGTGTTAGCCTTGAGCGGTGAAACTGTCACACTTTGATGCGTATTGCGGGCACGTGAGTTTTACTCATTCCGGTGGAATTCGGTTTGCACTGCCTGTACGAGCAACATTCGGTGAAACAACTTAAACAGTACGTTGGCGAACCTGGAATCGCGACACTCCGTCCCGGCAGCAGCGGTGACCTAGATGTAGGAGTTTAATCATTATATTTTATATAATGTATAGTGACACTAGAACTTCTGTCAGTGTAGCAAGAATTCAACATCCTACAGTCAATATAATTATGTACGGTTCTTGTGCCATTCTGCTCTTAAAGCTTCTTTGAGGCTGGTGTTCTTGTCCTCCGGGTGGCTGTTTGTATTGTTGAGCAAACGTAACCTGGGTCTTCCGATCGGTCTCTTTCCAGTAATCCTCGTGCCTAGTGCTATCTCTTTAACAGAATCATCTTAATTTTTCATCACGTGACCATACCATCTCAATTTATTCTTAATCACTTATACAACTAGGATTAGATAATCTTTTTCACAGAATAACTTCCTCATTGGCACCGACGAGTCCTGGCTTGGCTGTGGTTCCCGATCCTTTTCACCTATATAAATTCGTAGGACAAATTTCACCTGCGGTCATGGCTTTACGCCTGGAACTGTTTTGTCTGCAAAGGATCTTACCATAATTCCATTTCAATATTAAACACAAGCAATTAACACAAATTTAGGATATTCATATATTTAGTGTGACATATATTTAGTGTGACATATATTTAGTGTGACATAATATATGCAGTATAACAGCCATGTTAATCGTTTGGCAGTTGCAGCCGTTGCCGTTGACATATAATATATGTAAAATATCTTAGGAGTCAGAAGGACGTTAGACGGGAATTTGGTATTCAACATATGGGATCATAAAGGCCAGGACATATTGACATACATAGCACATGCGTCATTTATATGAGCTGGGGGTAGGCGATTGTGACTTAATTTTCTCAACGCCTAAGCGATGTTTGTTGCAAATTGTTGATGGATTAGACTTTTTTAAATCACTCAATCATACATACGCCTAGGTGGCCGCTCATACAACCAAATCATGGACTGACCTCAAAACCGCCAAACTCTACCGACAGTTTGAACAGTTCGTCGACCGGGAACTTCTGTTTTGTGTCGCCTTCTTCCAGGATCGGTTTCGATACGGTCTGTTGCACACAAAAAACCGTCTCGTTGTTTTTAATGAAATACTGTATTTGCAGAAAAAACATATTTTGAATGCCTATCAACGATCGACATTTTGTTTCGCTTTACCCCCATATAAAGCTGCCCCGGCAATTAATTTAGCCCTGTGTCAATTAAGTTGTTTGATTTTCAAATATGTAGTATCTGAATAATTTTATAAGAACGTGCGTACGTTTGTTTAAATCGTCGAAAGAATATACTTTAATTGTTAGATCGGGTAACTTGCGAAAGTTGCATGTCGCCGTCGATACTAGAACTAGCATGTCGTCGTCGACACTAGAGCTAGCATGTCGTCGTCGACACTAGAGCTAGCATGTCGTCGTCGACGCTAGAGCTACCATGTCGTCGTCGACGCTAGAGCTAGCATGTCGTCGTCGACGCTAGAGCTAGCATGTCGTCGTCGACGCTAGAGCTAGCATGTCGTCGTCGACGCTAGAGCTAGCATGTCGTCGTCGACGCTAGAGTAGCATGTCGTCGTCGACGCTAGAGCTAGCATGTCGTCGTCGACGCTAGAGCTAGCATGTCGTCGTCGACGCTAGAGCTAGCATGTCGTCGTCGACGCTAGAGTAGCATGTCGTCGTCGACGCTAGAGCTAGCATGTCGTCGTCGACGCTAGAGCTAGCATGTCGTCGTCGACACTAGAGTAGCATGTCGTCGTCTACAGTAGAGCTAGCATGTCGTCGTCGACGCTAGAGCTAGCATGTCGTCGTCGACGCTAGAGCTAGCATGTCGTCGTCGACACTAGAGCTAGCATGTCGTCGTCGACACTAGAGCTAGCATGTCGTCGTCGACACTAGAGCTAGCATGTCGTCGTCGACACTAGAGCTAGCATGTCGTCGTCGATACTAGGTAGGTTCGATTTTTCGCGAAATGAGTCTGAAACGAGACGAACGAGAAAGTCGATTTGAGGAGGGACCTTTAAAATAGCCTTTAAATAGGTACTGGTACTGGATGCAGAGTTGCTCAAATATGAAGCATCAAAGTAATTATTACGATATCGTAAATGTTGGATCTGTTTAAATAAATATCGCTAGATCATAAACATTGTGAATCAACAACAAAGTTATAAATAAGGGAGTCATCTTTAAAATTTATTTGTTTACATATTGGTATTAAGTGTATGTTTAATCCCCCTAGTCATATTATGTAGACGGTGTATCATAATTAATTAATAATAAAGCAATTTGATAAATCAATTATATTGTTCAAAGCTGGTTATGTGATATTTATTTTTGTAATGCCGATGTTTAAATGGTTATTGTCTTGTCTATTCGACTAACAGAATAGCACTCTTCAATCGACAATTACATACTGGTCTGCCCCTACCACTTTCCCCCGACAATCAGCGCGTGCTCAGAAGCATAATGGGGGAGGGTCGTTTGGTAGAGTTCACATTTTAAATGACACCCGTCTGTCAACGAAGACAGACGTTAACACAGAAGGCGTCATCAAATACGCTGATTAGATACGCCAGCAAACAGCCACGCTGTCTGTTGTCCAAATCCTACACATGGCGGGACCCGTCTGCATATATTTAGATCCAACCGGCACAATTACAGGGTAGTGGACCCGCCGTCAGTGTGCCTGAGTTCAAAGCATTCCACGGTGAACAGGTGACAGCATTTTGCTGCGCCGCCCTCGAAGAACCCCGGTGCGAATCAACGGGGTTGCGTCAAAGGGTCTGTCGGTCATTGCTGGTCCGGTAGCGGCGATTTAACTATCGGTGCCCCTCTCGCATCCATGCCAGCCGTGCGCGTCCATTCAGCTGCTGGCACTCGTTACCGGCGCAGCGATACGCCGGTGGTGAGCCGGCTCGACTCGCTCGCGCAGATCGCGTCTCGATTTCAGGCAATCAACAGCGCCGTTTGACTGGAGGCGCTGCAAGTAGGCTCCTCCGCTCCGCCGGCGATTGGCGATAGCGTGACGGTCTGCTCTGGTTGTTTATCGCCGCGTGGCACTCAGCGGTGGCAGTCTGTCGACAACCGTGTTTACAACTTGGACTGGGCGCACTCCGATTCGTCCGTACTCGACTCTGCGTCGCGAGCTTGTCGCGACCGACGACGGTTCGCTATGACTGTTTTGAAACTGACAGCGGATCACTTGTCAGTTGTCAACATTGCACCAAATGACTGGCGATCGACTGAGCCCACTGCGCTCGTCTAGTTGAAACGTAAGTAGGTAGCCGCCACCCGTAGCGACAGGCGCTAACAACGTTCCACTGCGAACGCGGTCGTTTTTATTCATATTCTTGATGTCTTGCGCGCGCGTTCTTTGCATTATGCGTTAAAACCAACGTCTTGTGTCCGGGTATTTCGTCAATTTGTACAATATGGAATGCTACATCACACATACGTGTGTGTGCTGTATAATAAAATTGTACAAAGGCTCGTAAACCATTTCAGTCTTCGTCGCATTCACGCAGTACTGTGTGCAATGTAGGCATACTCCGTGTGTTCTCTGATTATTCCGAGGAATAACGCCCGCAAATAATTCGAATAATTGGTTCCATCGTAACATACGAACGCTTCGTGAAACCGACCCGTCTTATATTCGGGTGGAATCTGAACATAACTACTACGGTTGGCATTTCCGCACCACCGCGTACGAGTAACATTATTCGACATTAAAACGGTGATTTGCCATTGAATGCTGAAGTCCACTAACGTCGCAGAGATTGATCGTTGTTGATTCGTCCTTGCCCAAGGATTGCCTAATACCCACCGCTCGCAATTCGAGTCACAAACAAGTTGGAATAGATAGTCGGCTGCCACGCCGATAAGATTCTGATATGTCAGCCAAGTCGATCCGAGCTTTACCAGTGATAACACGGTGAACGTGTTGGTCGTAAACGCAAATAGCAGCCCACGGGTCATGACCAGCCGATATAAGTGGAATCGCTATCATAGTATAAACAACGTTGCAAACTTCGTCAACAATGGCAAAGACAGTAACGTGTGCAGTTAATGTGTCATCTGTACATTAAGGTTGATGGGTGCCCGTTAGACGATTCACGATAGATTAAGATTAGGGATAATGCGTGTGGCTACACGCGTATGTCAATAGTGTACACTTTAATAATCCTGATGAATAATGGGCTGGGGGAGAATTTACACCGTAACGCAAATGCGCACCTGTTAAGTAAATGGAGCAGTCCATATTATTGTTTCGAAGCGGGAATCTTGAAACTGGAACAGAATAAAAAGTGTACGCTATGAATTTACTTTCAAGACAAATCCACCACAAATAGATATGTAAATTGGCAGGGCTGTTCTACGGGATTTTCCGGTTGGTTAGGACGCAGGGTTCAGACAGTAATGCCCCTTTGATATCGGCCCCACACGGTGTTTTTGTGTGACTGGTTTAGGTGGTGATTCCGTCCATTATTACTACATCTCGATGTAACGATAATAAATCGCCGCTGTCGCACGTCAGGACGTGTGTGGAGAGGCCTGCACAGTTGGCCATTATTACTATTCAGATCAAAGGTCAAAAGGTCAAGGTCAAACGGAACACGACCGAATGAGACACTAGGAGTAACTGTTGTAGACACGCGAGAAACGAATATGTTCGGCTAAAGGCAAATAGAAGGGGCATTCCGTGACAAATCAACCAATTTTCAGGAAATTTCAAAAGTTTATGTCCCAGAATTTGCTTAAATTTTAACAAATGAATAAGTAACTATACTTAAGCATTTCTTCAAAAGAACTAAGCATTTCCTTGCAAATTGTGCTGTGAACGGGGGTAATCGCCCCAAAACGCACTCGTTATTTTATCTGTTTTCAGGTGCTTCTAATTTAAGAAGTTTTAAAGCTGCACATATGAAATGTGCTGAATATATAGACATATTAGAGCAGATTATCTATGAAAAATTCAAGAATGATAGCACAAAGGACAATTGGTATACGGGGCGCACGAAAATGGAAAAGAACATTATTTTCCGAGAAGGATTTAAACAGTCTATATTTTATTGTTGTGTTACAGTACAATGTCTAAATTGCCACCATATATTGTCAGAGATACTCATTACTGGCAATAACGTATTAGTTCAGTAGACTTCTAGTTGCTATACTTTCAGAATAATTCAGCCTTAAACGTTACATTTTTATATATTTTACGAATTTCAGCACCCAAAATGAGAATGCGGGACAAGTCGTTTGACCATCATTTTTTTTCTATGTATATTCCTTTATTATGTAAACAGCACATTAAAATTTCAGGACGATGTCTCACTTAACTTATATTGCAGCTGAAAGTTCTGCACAGTGGCGCTTTTGTCCTAAAAATGGTTACATCATAGGACTTGTCCCACATTCTCATTTTGGGTGCTGAAATTTGTAAAATATAAAAAAGTTAAAGTTTATGGTTGAATTATTCAGAAAGTATGGCAACTAGAAGCCTACTGAAATAATACGTTATTGCCAGTATACAAGACAATAGATGGTAGCAATTTGGTCATTGTACTGTAAAACAACAATGAAATACAGACTGCTGAAATCCTTCTCGGAAATTTTTCAAAATGTTTTTTTTTTCAATTTTCGTGCACCCAGTATACCAATTATCATTTGTGCCATCATTCGTGAATTTTGCCCAAATAATCTGTTCCAATGTGTCTAAAATATTATGTACAGCCAATTTCAAGTTGCTTGTAAAAACTTCTTAAGTTCCAAGCACGTGAAAACAGATAACAATACACGGGACACGTTTTGGGGCGCTGACCCTCTGTTTACATTATAGGGCGTTACAGACACAATTTGTCAACTGACTGTCAACTGTGATTTATGCGCGTCTGGTAGCGATAACCGGGATTTCATTAAATAACATCCTCCTGTGGGAAGCAAGGCAGTGGCGCAGTAACTAACAATGTGTAGTGTAACATCCGATGATTCAACTTATCCTTCCTGGATAATAGGAAACGCAAAACTGGCAGTATGTTTCGATGTTATGTTTCGATGTTACGTTTCGATGTTATGTTTCGATGTTATGTTGTTGTTGTTGTTATTGGACTTTACTTTACTACATTTTAATGTTGATAACTTTATATCTATATTCTTTGCTTTCCTCAGAAACTAAAATAAAAGAATACGACGGGTGGCTACCACGCCTACGGTAGCGACTTTTAATTAGTCTGTCGGAGTCTCCATGATCCTCTCTGTATAGAGTAATATTTTATTACGTACAATTAAATGATATATTATTATTATTATTATTTAATGCGTGTGCATTTTGGATCAAATAAATTACTCACTTATACTTACTTACTTACTTCTTGTTCTTCGTTCTACTCATTGTAATAATTATGAGTACGGCGACGACTATTAGAACAATGCTGATGATGATATTACCGAAGACGTACTTCGGTTACAATGAAAACAATATTAATGACTACGACGACGATTGTGTAAACTAAGTCATGCATAATGTTGTCGACGGTGGTGGTAATAATTAGTATTTCTATAAACCTATTTCAATCTTTCCGACCCTCTCATCTCTTCCAGACACCACCAGTAACATCCCCGACGCGATGCTAATAATGATGATTGCTATAAATATAATTTTTATTTTTCCAGACCACCAATAACAACACCGACGACGAGGATGTGGCTCACGCTCCAAGCTCCGTTGCTCCTGCTCTTGTTGTGCGTCCTGCGCTCGACAGCCTTCCGTGCCAAGGACGGTCGCTGCGAACGCATCACCATCCCGATGTGCATGGACATGCGCTACAACCTCACGCGGATGCCCAACCTGGTCGGGCATCGAACCCAGAAGGACGCCGCAGCCCAGGTGCACGAGTTCATCCCGCTCGTCCAACTGGGCTGTTCCCGACTCCTCAAGTTCTTCCTCTGCTCCCTGTATGCGCCCATGTGTACGGAGCAGGTGGACGAGACCCTTGTGATTCCCGCCTGCCGGTCCATGTGCCTAGAGGTGAAGTCACAGGTACGGCCAACTCGCCAATACGTCGTGTTCCACGCAACAGCCGCCCTATTTGGATAATCTCCTGCGCAGCTTAGGCCATCTATCTCGCAGCAACGTTCTGTTCCTAAGACTTCTTACTGCAACGTTCTGTTCCTAAGACTAAGCTTAACCTGGGCGTGTGCACTTTCTCTGTAGCTGCGTCCAAGATCTGGAATGAACTCACTATCACTTTAAAATCGTGAAATTATAGCTTCCACAAAAAAAAATCACCGCACTTTTTTGCTTTTAGACGTTTACACGTCACTATTCATAATATAATGCTTAACGATCTTCGTTTTTGTGGCACCTCTTAGCTTGGATTCCTGTTGAGGATTTAGTCTCCATTGAAATTTTATTATTACCACTATTTGTGTTCATTTGCATTTGTGCCACGGATACCAAAGAGTAACTAACTTACTATGTTTTATCATTACCACTATTTGTGTTCAGTTGCATTTGTGCCATGGATACCAAAGAGTAACTAACTAACTTACTATGTTTTCAGTTCAGCTTGAATTTAGCGAAACATTTGGCTATAACGAGATCATACTATTACTAAATTATCGTTTTAATAATGTATTAGGGTAAGGTAGGGCGCCTGTGCTAAAAATCTCCAGCTAGCCATAAGGCTCGAAAATAAGAATGTCGTGATAGCCAGATGGAGCTGCGTATCACCATGTCCATCTGATTATAATATAATTGATTATAATATAATATATCTTATTATAATATCTGATTATAATATAATAGTTGCAACATAAACAAAGTTATTCCCATTAACATTTGACAATAATAATAAAAAATCGTCCTTACCAATGTGGGACTATGTAAAATAGCCACGGGAACTGAGACAAAGGAAGAAAATGCATACAACAAGTTAATGTGATTATAGTCGTGGTATAAATAAGGGGCTTTTTACCCCGTGTGTGGGCTTCTTGGCCCGTGGGCGGGCTTCTTACCCCCACCATGGGAACATCTGCTAAACTGGCTACAACTTTTTTTTTCAGAGACTAGATACGTGAACAATTTCAACACAAGGAATGTAACTAAAACAATGAACTGGATAATTCATAGCACATAAACGATATTTACCAAAAGGATATTTCACATATATGATTTCCCCTTTAGGGGGGGTTCCTTGCTCCACCCTACCTTACCGCAATTCTATTATTATATAGAATTATGTTGTTAAAAGTATAAGTTTCGGTGTTCAATGCTAAGCATGTTAACAACCACATTTCCAATGTATATGTTATTGCGTAATGAAACAAAAGTAAGTAATAATTAATACGTAATTAATAGAACCAAGTGACCTGACATTCAAGACAAAATTCGTGTTGCATTTAATATATAATAATCGCCGTTGAATCCGGACAGATGGTTGATGCTTAATAGTGTGGAAATATTTTTGACAGTGTGAGCCGATCCTTCATAAGTTCAACTTCCGGTGGCCAGCGATTCTCGACTGTACGAACTTGCCGGAGCGGAGCGACCGCGGCCAGTTATGCATGGAAGCGCCGAACGCGGACGAAGCGCCGTACCTGGATGGAGCCAACTCCGTGCCGGGCGGCTACACGCAAAACCCGGAGTGGATCCGTCTGCTGGAGGCGCTGCGAGGGCGTAGTGCCGTTGTGCTGCCCGGGGGCCTGCTGAGGACGACTCCCCGTCCGGCGGCAGCGAGTCCCGTCTGCCCGCAGCGGTTTGTCTACGTCGCCGCCATCGACGGCACCGGAAATGACTCGTGCGCGCCACGCTGCGACGTCGACGTCTACTTCCGGCGCGAGGACAAGCAGTTCGCCTCCGTCTGGATGCTAGTTTGGGCCGGCTGCTGCATGGCGTCCACTATCGTCATGGTGCTGACGTTTCTCATCGACACGTCACGATTCGGCTACCCCGAGCGGCCAATCATCTTCATCGCGATGTGCTACTCTATGTACTCGCTGGCGTACTTGCTCGGAGCCGTACTCGGGCGCCCAGCCGTCGCGTGCACCGCTACGCCCTCTGGCGAACAGTTCCTCATCCAGCGCGGTGTGCAGAGCACGTGGTGCATTGTCAGCTTCCTGTTGCTCTACTTCTTCGGCATGGCTGGCGCCATCTGGTGGGTCGTGCTCGCCGTCACGTGGTTCCTGGCGGCGGCCAAGAAGTGGAGTCGCGAGGCGATCACGTCTCTCAGCAGCTACTTTCACCTGGCGGCCTGGGCGATCCCGGCCGTCAAGACAATCGTCGTGCTGGTGATGCGACGGGTGGACGGCGACGAGCTGACGGGCCTGTGCTACGTCGGCAACCACGACCCGGCGGCTCTTGTAGGCTTCGTGCTGGTGCCGCTGCTCGCGTACCTTCTCATTGGAACGGTCTTCATCGGCGCCGGCTTCGCGGCCATGTGTCGGATACGTAATGGCCTACGCGGTGACAGACGCGACATCCACAAGCTGGAGAAGCTCATGGCGAAGATCGGCGTGTTCTCCGTGCTGTACACCGTCCCGGCCACGTGCGTGCTCGGCTGCACGGGCTACGCGCTGCTGCACCAGCGCGAGTGGCGCGAGGTGGCGCGCGCGTCGCGCTGTCACGTGACGGGCGCCGGCATGGCCGCGTGCGCGCCGCTCGAGCGCTCCGTGCCCGCCGTCGAGGTGTTCATGCTGCGCGTCTTCATGTCGCTCGTCGTCGGCGTCACGAGCGGCACGTGGATCTGGTCGTCGAAAACGCTCGCATCGTGGCACTCCTTTTGTTCCCGCTCGCTCTTCCGGCGTCGGCAGCCGCGTAAGACGACCGTGCCATCGTTCCCGCCCCTGCAGCCCCACCCACCGCACGAGAAGGCGCCGACAGGGAAGGCGGCCGGAAAAAAGAATGTGTCAACAACGAATGTGTCGCTTCAGCGGCCGGGCCCCGGGCCCCGACAACCGCACGTACAATATCATCAATGTGCAAGCACAAACCCTATATGCACGTCGCGAGTGTGACCAACGTGTCGATGGTGTATTCACTTGGATAGTCGATATAACCCCATTTTCATCCACGTGTCTTTGCTTACGGATGAGACGTATCGGCCATCTTGTTTTGTTCAAATTGTAAGATGGATCATACTTGAAACAAACTGATCGAGTGTTTCTTCTTGTTCGCACGTTGTACATACTATATATACTCTCATGGTGATAAACTTCAATGTATAATAGAAACACACGGATACCACTATCACCGCGTACGCACTTTACTGAAGGACAGTCACGCCGGCTGACGCACGGATATACTTTTGTACATACGAGAAACGATGGTTTGTTAACGCAATGCAATCACAATTTTGTAGTTTAGAAGAGCAAAATCTTCACCAGTGCACTCGATCACAAACAACTGCAGTGTTTGCAATTTTCCACCGCAAAGTTAGAGATTGATGCCCGAAAATACGTTTCCCGTACACTGTGAACCGATTGCCGTGAAACCGTATCCGGGTCACGATCTGTGACAAGCGGGCCATGTTTAGTAGGGAGTATTTCATGCCACACCCCCGGGTGTTGCAGGGGGGTAATTAGGGTAGAGTATTGTGAAAGCATTGCTTGTCATGTTCGTAGCCGTTCGTGTTGTATGACGTCACGTGTTGTATGACGTCACGTGTTGTCATTAAATTCGACGTTTTCCCTATTATTTCTTTCAACCATCAATTACAACAGTAGACCTTGATTATATACATGCCAATGAATAGGAACACACCGACGTCCCTCAAAAATCACAGTTCTTGGCGTTATGGGCTATATTTTTTCAGGGCGTGCCTCCTAAAAATAATTAATGCCCTTTTTGCTTGTTCAAAATAGGGTGCGCGTGCGTGTGTGCGTCCGCGTCGCTTCGCATTTTAAAAATCACAAATGCATGGTATATTTGCGTTTATTAACACAACATACCATGCCTTAAACACAGGTCAGAATTCGAGTAGTGTCTACGGTATTCATTTAACATAATTGTGTTCTTATGCAGTGCACTACTCAACCCTCAGGACCATTCAAAGTGCCTTACCATTCACCCCTCTGGCAGACCTGTTCCGTTGAAAAAAAACTAAACTCCCTTTATGTCTCCATTGAACGCGCTAGAAACCTAGTGCTTTAGAAATAGTTTCCGGGGTAGCAACGAGGTTTCTGTGTAGGCGGCGTTAACCGCGGTTACTAACAAGATATCAATGTCTCGAAGCGCTCCTTTCCTTCACGCTTCGTGTTCTCGTTAAACAGTCCTCACAAAATGTGGCAATTACGATAACTTTAAGTACAGTTGTCCAAATGTTTGGGACAGTGTTTGAACGACCATATTTCGCGACGAACGCTGTAATAGCCTTGAAGACGTTGCTTGTGAACACGGAAACGAGGTTTTTTACGAGCAGTAAACATTCCAACAACGTCGCGGAGTCGGTCGCGGCCCAGAGCGTTCGCTGAAAGCCCCACCCGCCGTCCAATTTGAAATGCTAATTCGATCCATTTGGCAGCAAAATGTAGCCACAGTAACGGTTTGGTTTACTCGTAATGAGCTCCTTATGCAGTGCCAGTGATGCTACGTCTCCATGATGCAAAGACTCGCCACTGAAATGCATTTCATACAAAGTTAGATGAGTCGTTGAGCGTAGGTTAGCTTGAAACTTTAAAATGCAACCGAGCACCTACTTATCGATGCTGCAATGCGAGATGGTCTTGATATACAACATTATGTTTGTCGGACCTGCCCGTCCGATTGGGCGTTATTTGGATATTCCCCGAGTGGCCGTAGTTTTGGATACGACTGAATTCACAGTAAGAAGGTCACAATAGTACAATTGTGTATTAGACTCTTGAAGGTACAGAGTCTGGTCGTTTTTAACACCTAAATCATGTTATACAGTATAAACTATATCGATTCTAACATCGTGTATGCTGAAAAGTCGGTTTCGATGAACCACAATTTTTTTATTTTATTTTATAATTTACCGTTATATGTTTATGAATAGTGACCTTATATAGAATGCAATATAAGCATGACATTCGCAGCGGCATATTCAAGTGAAACAGATGTAATCAAATTATATTTATAAATTCTGGTTCATTACGACATATTTGGCCGGTCAAGATATTAGAATAGATATAGTTTGGAATTCCGTTATAGTTTTTACTAACGTGATTTTCCAATAAAACTATCGTACTTTGTACCTCAAATTGGGAAAAATATCGTTGGAAATTTGGGTAATACCGTCCAGTCACGCTTCAGCTCACCCTACCTTATACAACATTATTACCAAGCGGACAGTGATTGGATTCCGAATGTGGAATTAATGCGGGAATAAACATGTCTTGCGTAGTGATTGCAGCGTGACTGAATGCTTCCAAAACAAGTTTGATCGGTGTTCGAATGAACACGCCTGCCAGGTGGCGGGGTCTGAGACGCCTAAATTTCTCTTAACTAACCAGCTAATACGTTATATAATAAACGTAGCTTAAAATTACAATGCCGAGTGTTTTAATTCTACGTAATTTTATTTAAGTGGTTTATTAATGTCGTTTTCCAGACTGTATGTCCATTCTGTTTAAATGTAATATTATTCCTTCAACCGATGTGTTTGTCGCAATCACGCACATTGCCTGCTTCGCGCAGAAATGTGTGTTAGCGCCACTGCAATCACGATAGTGCAAACATTTAGAAATAACTTTTACCAGTTTAGGTATTTCCAAAAGGTGTGAAGGAAATAAATAGATTTAACATATTTAAACAAATGTTTACAGAAATGTTTATGCAAATACTTTTTTAATATTTAAACAAATATTTAAACATAATTATTTTACGTTCCTCCCGTCTTCAATGGCGCATTCATTGTTACATCATTTTTAACATTATGCTAAACGAGGTAAGCTTTCATAGTCACACTTATAATCTTTTGATCATGTTAAATTGACCAGTTATTACCATTGACATGACAACATCTACCAATGAACACAGCCGGTTTATTGCGGTAAATAGATCAGCAGGTAGCATTGTCATGGCAACAGCTACTAGGCCCTACTGAACGCAGCCGTTCGTTTGCGCTAAATAGGTCAGCTGCTAACATTGCGCTGACTTCAAGTTAGAAGTTAGCTGCTGAGACACTGCCGAATGGCGCCCTCCTTCACTTGTTCATCAGATGAGGACATTTCTAACATACAAACTCAGGACGTTGCCACCAGTACTGCCATTTGTCCCCAGTCGTTCTGATTTGCCCCCCCCCCCCCATCTTGCCTTGTCATCTTAGTGCCACTTACTAGACGCAAATGGGTTGTTGTTGTCAGTAGTGAATTTCCAATGGTCAGAAGCGGTTGTCAGTTTTGTAACTCGGTTTTCAAATCAATGGATATTTGCAAAAACATGAATTTGTTTAATATTTTGCAAATAAATATCCATGCTATTTGCCATGCACAATCTACTGTGGCTTACAACTACATAATGGTGCCCCCCCAAAAAAAAAAAGCCTCAATCACAAAAAGCGACCCCTCACCAGGTCACCTTGCTATGGAACAAATAAGACTTTCCCATGATAATTCCCCTTCACGAGAGGCCACCCATCTTATTAGGCTATTGCAGTTTTGCAGAGTGGATAAAATGGGGACTACTGTGCGTGCGTGCGTGCGTGCGTGCGTGCGTGCGTGCGTGCGTGCGTGCGCGCGCGTGCGTGCGCGTACGCGCTTAAGAAATTTGGAGAACTATAAGTCCTGTCACCGGTGTTTTGGTGGAAACTGCCTCCCCCTTCAGAATCTGCAGCCGCCCATGCGACGGCAACCCATCGCACACTGCCGACCAATTGTTGCATTATTGCGTGAGTCTGTAATTCCGACTGTCAGCTTCAAAGCTATCGCTTTTTATATTTCGCCGACGCTGCCGCCTTGAAGACGCCGCCGACCAGACGACGGGCGCGACTAACGACAGCGCGCAAACTGCGATCTCATAATATGGGTCTGTATGGATACTGGAGATGGTTATCAGCAAATCCTTCTTAGCAACGTGTCTTCAACCTCACTCGTTATGACTAAGTCAAAGCCGGCACATGTTCATACAGAATGCGTGGACCGCAAGTTCACGCGTCCATTGACGTTCGTCGTGTGCCCAAACGCCGCACGACACATTTAAGCGGAGTGTACAACGAATTTCACTAGTTAGCTGATATGCAGCTAGTAATGGGTTTCGTATAATTAAAATGCTATAAATTCTGTGGATTTTGCGATTTCAAAGTACATATAATTTATCAATATGCTTTATGTTCTAATAGTTGTTGCTGTAATGCATTCACAAAAAATAAAATTTGACGGACAAATAAATCAGTTAGCTCCCTTTAACGATGTACACTTTAGCCGGGTGTATTAAAGGGCGTTCTTGATCCGACGCTATAGTATAGCATAAGGCTATATTCACACGTTTGTAAGTTACCCGATCTAACGATAAAAGGCCATTCTTTCGAGGATTCTAACAAAAGTACGTCATCTTTCATTAAGCTGACTGCGCAGATTACTTAAACTATTCACACACGGCAGATCCGAACGTCAACGAATCTGACTCCCGATGGGCTAAAGAAATTGACGAGTGACCTTCAACCGAGTCCACGGAGCATGCAACCGCGCAGCGCGGAATAGACTTGTAGATGTTTGCGGTAAACAGCAATACCATCTTTCGTGAAAAAAATCACACGCCTGTAGATTATGTCCTTTGATGTTGAGTCGTCGGGCTCTCTTCGTTTAACTTACGACATAGTTGGGAGTATCTAGGTGATTTGAGCGCGTACCAAGCACGAGGACGGCAACAGCCGCGCTATTCATCTCCCGAGGAGCTCTCGATAGGAATAGGAATAGGTGTTCAATCACACCTATTTTAAAACAAATGCTCTAGCTCAAAACGGAAAATATGTGACTCCGATCTTTTTAGCTTTGTTGTCTTCATATATATTTTAAGTAGACCCAGCGAAGTTGCCACCACGCAAGGATGCATGTGACCGACACATCAAGCGTGCCAACCATCAGGCAGCCATTTGGCGGCACAGCTTGGCGGCACGACCATCAGTGCCATCCCCTCGTGGCAATGGATGGACTGTTGACGGAGACATTTCGGTACATTGGACAGACAGTCCTACAGCTCCACAGGCAGTACTTGAATGTGTCAGCTTCACAGGCAGTACCTGAATGTGTCATCTCCAAAGGCAATACTTGAATGTGTCAACTCCACAGGCAGTACTTGAATGTATCAGCTCCACAGGCAATACTTGAATGTGTCAGCTCCACAGGCAGTACTTGAATGTGTCAGCTCCACAGGCAGTACTTGAATGTGTCAGCTCCACAGTCAGTACTTGAACGTGTCAGCTCCACAGGCAGTACTTGAATGTGTCAGCTCCAAAGGCAGTACTTGAATGTGTCAGCTCCACAGGCAGTACCTGAATGTGTCAGCTCCACAGGCAGTACTTGAACGTGTCATCTCCAAAGGCAATACTTGAATGTGTCAACTCCACAGACAGTACTTGAATGTGTCAACTCCACAGGCAGTACTTGAATGTGTCAGCTCCACAGGTAGTACTTGAATGTGTCAGCTCCACAGTCAGTACTTGAACGTGTCAGCTCCACAGGCAGTACTTGAACGTGTCAGCTCCAAAGGCAGTACTTGAATGTGTCAGCTCCACAGGCAGTACCTGAATGTGTCAGCTCCACAGGCAGTACTTGAATGTATCAGCTCCACAGGCAGTATTTGAATGTATCAACTCCACATGCAGTACCTGAATGTGTCAGCTCCACAGGCAGTACTTGAACGTGTCAGCTCCAAAGGTAGTACTTGAACGTGTCATCTCCACAGGCAGTACTTGAACGTGTCAGCTCCACAGGCAGTACTTGAATGTATCAGCTCCACAGGCAATACTTGAACGTGTCAGCTCCACAGGCAGTACTTGAACGTGTCATCTCCAAAGGCAGTACTTGAATGTGTCAGCTCCACAGGCAGTATTTGAATGTGTCAGCTCCACAGGCAGTACTTGAATGTGTCATCTCCAAAGGCAGTACTTGAATGTGTCAGCTCCACAGGCAGTACTTGAATGTGTCAGCTCCACAGGCAGTACTTGAACGTGTCAACTCCACAGGCAGTACTTGAACGTGTCATCTCCACAGGCAGTACTTGAACGTGTCAGTTCCACAGGCAGTACTTGAACGTGTCATCTCCAAAGGCAGTACTTGAATGTGTCAGCTCCACAGGCAGTACTTGAATGTGTCAGCTCCACAGGCAGTATTTGAATGTGTCAGCTCCACAGGCAGTACTTGAATGTGTCAGCTCCACAGGCAGTACTTGAACATGTCATCTCCAAAGGCAGTACTTGAATGTGTCAGCTCCACAGGCAGTACTTGAATGTGTCAGCTCCACAGGCAGTACTTGAACGTGTCAACTCCACAGGCAGTACTTGAACGTGTCATCTCCACAGGCAGTACTTGAACGTGTCAGCTCCACAGGCAGTACTTGAACGTGTCATCTCCAAAGGCAGTACTTGAATGTGTCAGCTCCACAGGCAGTACTTGAATGTGTCAGCTCCACAGGCAGTATTTGAATGTGTCAGCTCCACAGGCAGTACTTGAATGTGTCAACTCCACAGTCAGTACTTCAATGTGTCAGCTCCACAGGCAGTACTTCAATGTGTCAGCTCCACAGGCAGTACTTCAATGTGTCAGCTGCCAGTGTAAGAAATGTCATGGCGCTCGTTGCTCGTGCGAGTTCAATCGGTTAACATGTACTGGTGATTGCTGCTGTGATGCCGATGACTGCGAAAATAGACTGGTCACACTGACATACATGGATGTTGACCCACTACTGTCAGAAGACGACTCCGATATGGAGTGACATATGATCCATGAAGCAGTGTGTCAATTTGTGAACCTTAAAAATTATGTTGTATTTTATATATGTTTTCATCATTATCATAATATTTGTGATTTCCCAAAAGGTCTACTTACACTAACATAATTGTGAAGTCAATACATGCATCTTATAACGATGTTAGCTATGCCCACTTTGAAAAAAACTTTGTGGTTTTGTTCGATAAGGGGGTAGAGTTACTGAAATGTTTACATCATTTTTCAAACATAACAACTAGTAATTATTCTTTCAGTAAGTTGAAGTAGTTGACCATATAAACATAGACACCAGGTCTATTGATATGAAATTTCATATAAGGCAAGATGTTGTTGATTCTAACCTATGTTGACTGAAAAACAGTGTCGTTAATTCTATACATGCACAAAAAGTAAAATGTGTACGCCTGATTAATGGTAAAAGATTGTTTTGCATTAAGTTATGAACAACTACGTGAGATCATAAGATGATTAACAAATAAATGGTTGACTTAGACCATAGTGTGCAACGATTTGTCATTTCTCGTCAGTTTCTCGATTTAGGGGGTAGGGTTACATATATGACGATATCTTCAGTTATATTGAATATATCTCGCCAATTGTTTTTTAGCGATGGTTCATGGATATGGAAATACACTGATATGAAATTATCTGGTATATATACTATGGGTGTGAGTCTGGAACAAACGAAAGCACTAAGGATATATATTTTACTGAAAAAAAATTAGTAATTGTTGCACAAAATGACCGAACGTATCATATTTATAACTGAAAATGAAGCATTTCGAGATACAATGCTGCTGTACATTCAACTGTGTATCTACCCGTGCATGTGTAACATGATTCAAATTAGTAGTTTATAGTTCAATTAAAAAGATCAAGAAACCTATGTTGGCAGGTGGTGCATCCAACTCTTGTTTAAGGCTCTTTTGGAAATCAGCCCCAGGACTAAATTGTACAAAAGAACTACAAAGAATTATTCGATTATTCGGGGTGAATTTCGAAAAAATATTAAATGAGACGACCGGACCGTGGGTCGTAGATGAACCCCTGAAAGTTTGGCGCTCGAGATGAAAAGTGTCTAGGAGGAGTAACATAGCATACATACATACATACATACATACATACATACATACATACATACATACATACATACATACATACATACATACATACATACATACATACATGCACACACATATAAGGCACGCACGCACGCACGCACGCACGCACGCACGCACGCACACACACACACTGCGTTTGGCATTGTACGCGCTACAGACGTGTAGTAACTATTATGTAGTTTTTCGTAATCAAATCGACGAGCGAGCGACTGGTGAATACCACACTTGGCGCCGTTCCATGAATCAGGCCTCTCGTGCCAGCAACGCGCTGACAACCACTTTATCACGACATTGTTTCCGCTTGTACTCGTTTGGCCGGTGGCATTAGACCAGCGTGAATCATACCAGCACGCTCTCGGTATACTCCTGGGCACAATCCGATCACCCACAGTCCACAGTTGATATTCCATTGGTTGTCGTGTTAAGGTGTTGCGTGGTCATAAGAAAATGTGACCATTATCAATTCTAATACTTCACTAAATACACTGGCACTATGTTACCAATGCGCTGTAGTTTTGTCAAATTCACATACCTCCAGTTCTTTTAATCGTGTCAGCAAACGCGCTTACACTCTTAAAGTTGGCAGTTTAGCAACATATAAACACGACCACCTGTGTTTCTGGAACTTCACCCCACAATACTTACGAGTCGTCGAATCTGATTCATACTACAACCTCACACTAAGACAGATCCGACGCTTCAAACGTTTCCACTTTGCTGTCGGCTAAATAACGTGTTTGTTGGCACTACATTCGCGTGACCCCTCGTCTGCCTCCTCCAGTCTTGTCTACCAACTACAGGCGTTACACCCTTCTAGTGCCAAGTCCTGATGGCCCAGTCCCAAGAATCTATCAATTGAATGTAGGTCCCAATTTTATCGATGGCAGACTTGTGACCGTTTTGTTAATCAATGTATGCCCAACCTTGTCATTAGTTTGGTCAAATGATAGCAATGAGTAGTGGATGTCCGACTGTGTAGAAAATCTAATTTTGCTACGGTGATTGCACTGAGAATGGCACATTATGTAATGTATTCAATATCCTTGGTGACAAATGGATCATGGTTTTTGCTTACAACAGATGTTGTACCCACAAGAAAACTATGTCTATGATATGTGAGTTAAATTGTCACGGTGACGTTCTTCCGCAATTCATCACATGACGTTTACCTATTGATATATGCATTCAAATCAATCGGTCGATGCCGGGTGTAGGATTTTCTTGGACTATCCGTCATAACACGAAACGATAGCCATAAATCATATCGCGTTTTGCTTATTGCATGCGGTGTGTTTTTCAGTCTAGATCGACGACTGAACATTAATTACATTCGTTTGTATATCGTCGACCGACCATTCAACGCTGTACATAACAATAATATCGGTCGGTGGTGAACCGGTCCAAACTAGACAAATAAATTGTGTTGATTTATGCTGGCAAACTGCCAAATAATAATAATAGTCTATGTCAACTTAATACGTAACGCAAAAAGTTCTATTTTTCGTCGACCAACCATTCAACGTTATTAATAACAATAATATCGGTCGGTGGTGAACCTGTCCAAACTAGACAAATGAATTGTGTTGATTTATGCTGGCAAACTGCCAAATAATAATAATAGTCTATGTCAACTTAATACGTAACGCAAAAAGTTCTATTTTTCGTCGACCAACCATTCAACGTTATTAATAACAATAATATCGGTCGGTGGTGAACCAGTCCAAACTAGACAAATGAATTGTGTTGATTTATGCTGGCAAACTGCCAAATAATAATAATAGTCTATGTCAACTTAATGCGTAACACAAAAAAAGTTAATTTTTTTTGCGAATTTGCAGCTGCATAATTAAAAGACACAAGAACACATTTGCTGGATGTCGGTTCGACGTTAGCTCTCTTCGAACACAAGTCCAAAGAAGCGCCAAAGTTGACGGTCGACTGGTCGTTAACCTAGTTGGTGTTGAAGCTGTTATTACAAGACCATTACTGGCTAACGCTGACACAAGTAATTTAGTCGCTGGTTTACGCTTAATGACCCGTGACAGCTACTACCGAAGTGTTGCGGACTCATTGACCGGTGTAGAGACAAGGCTGTCGGCTGGCAAGACAGTCGGTTGTTGACCCGATGTCAGTGTGTATACGTCGGGTGTACACGACTACACGACTACATATATTTAACAGTTTCATTTGTAAACACGTATACGTTTGGTTCGGAATATGCATGTTGTATGTGTTCATGCTTTGTACGTGCATGCAAATTTATGTTATGTAATATGCATGCAGGTGTGTAAAATGGTCAAGTTTATGTCATTGCCGGTTCAATCATCGATGACTTGTGGATAATCAGTCAAGTCCTCTCAATGTTGGTGCCATGTTGTCACAACTGACGCATAGTCACATGTTCGCTTAACAACTTCGTTGGATATAGACGCTACGAAACAATTGGCTCGGAACGTCTGCACACAGATAGCTCAATGTGCTTTGACGTTGTTGGTGAGCAAAAGAACTCGTCCAAATGACAGCAGCTTTGTGGTGAAACCACTTAACGTCGTCAACTGATTGACGGGTGTCAGATCCCCCCCCCCCCCGCACTGTGAAAGAATTGTACACCACGCAGTGTACATACACTAACCCGCACCGATACCTGCTCCCGAGTGTGGAATGCATGCAACCGTCCCATAAAGATCGCTCGCCGGCGCCCGAGAGCACAGCCGATTAAGAGATAGAGTCCTCACGGCTAGCAACACGCTCACAAGAAACGACAAAGCGGGTGACATATCATGCATTCGCACTCACATGGTGGCGGTTAACGAGCCTCGTGCGACCCGGCACGGCCGGAGAATGGCTGGGTGAGGCCTCCAAGGGTTGGTGCTCAACCGCCGGCCGATCCGATATGCATAGGGTAGAGTTCAAACCCATTAGAGCGGCCAGACGATATCACGGCCGATCGTTGTCGCGATGTTAATCGACGTTGATAAGTGTGACACTATCGACGTTGTCAATGACACCGTTGTCAAGTATCATAGTTATCTCCATTAACGTGTTATTTACCATCGCCGCCGCCACAAATGTTACGCGATAGTTACGTATTCTCGCTGTTACGAACATGCTGGGACTTGGTGGAACTGTTCCATATATCCGATTTTCTTTATTATATCCTTGGGTACCTAAAATCCAGAACGGGGATTTCAAAGTTGTCCATTTAAGCGGATGTTCCTTACACCGGGTGTCAATAGCTTATTGGTCACTGTAAATCACTCCACTGTTAGAGAAAGCAATTTAGAACATTGCATTCATTGCTGAGCCCAAAATAATTATCAAAAAAACTTGATTTACTGTGTGTATGCATAACTCCTTCTTGCAGACGCAAAACTATATGCAAAAGTTGGCAATTATTATTTCCATGACATAACAATATGGTCCTGTGTGATTGATATCATAGCTACAAATATACCCGGTATTATTATTATGATCCACAAAACAATATGAACACTTTTTCTTGATAATAAACATTACATACACTTATCAGAATACTATTTCAAATCATAAATGTCGTATATGTTAAACACCGTTTCAGGACGAAGCTGGTAACTCCGGCAGTCGTTACGCAATCAGGAGGCCGTATTTCAACAACGGTCGAGCAGTTTATTATGTCTATGCCGCCGCCGCGCAACTGGCGGAGCCAACCCCGTCCATCTGCCAAGCACGGCGGCACGGCCGTGGTTTATGGCAGCGTCGTTATTAGTTAATTCTCCGCGCGCTATCAACGCGCCGTTCTACGGAACACGACAAACACACTGTGGTCAACGATATTTGTAAATAGGCCTGCGACAGGGCTGGGTTGGTGTGACACTGGGCACGGAATGGCACGTATATGCCACTATTTATTCCACATAGTCGACCATTTTAATTGTATAAGAAACTGAACACATCAAATCGAGTTACATATATTGACATCCACTGTGACCACATTAATATCTTGTTTAGCAAGTTTCGATGAAACGACCATAGGCGTGAAACTCTTTTAAAACTTGCCAACACAGTAAGCCCGTCCACGTGTTTGGTGAAGAGCAACTGCCTATAGCTTTCTTCTGTCGACAAAACATCTCGACAACCAGACGACTATACAAAGGATGTGGAATTTTTGTCTGAAATTAAGTGCTGTGTCCGAGGACCTTCGCTGCCAAAATACAGCCCAGCGACAACGCACGAGTTGGTTTCAACCCGCCAACGTAACATTGCTGTTAACTGGGCTATACCGTATACCGAGTTACCAGACATTGCACGAGAGAAAAGACAGTTACTGCATGAACGTATGACCTCTTGCACTACCAGGTCAAGTTTTGGTAGGGCAATACCAATGGTAATGACAACTTCGTACAACCCAAATCATGTACGACTGCCGGTATCACGAAGCGTTTGTACCGTACGACAAAACTTATATGGACAATTGATGTAGATATCACGTAATTCGGAACAGTTGTAGATAATACGCATATCGTTGCGAACAATTATACGTAACTACAAACTACTATTGTTCTGAATTACATATCTATGTCAAACGTCCACATAAGTTTCTTCATAAGATCTCCAACCCCGGGGAATTTAGAATGTTTAATGTAAGAACAAACCCCATGGGCTCCCCAGCATGCCTACACATTGCAGCTACGTGCGAGACTGACGGAGAAATAGGGAACCAAATAGCAAACAGAAACAGGCAAAGAATGTTTTATAGTATAAGAACGGCCTCAACAAAAATAACGTTTTCGGTGTGAGCCTTGTCGGTTTGAAGGTTTCAACAATGACTCTACTGGCGTGCGGCAGAACCAACCTTATGTTTTCTTATTTTTTTCTTTCATTATTTTCTGTGTTGTGTGAAGTAATAATGGATTTAACATGTATACGCGTTTGCAGTCAAAACTAGCAGACATACGACGTGCGCGATACGCCGCTCCACACTGGATCTAATATATTTTGCTCTAAAACACGGAGTAACAAATATTCTAAGGCAATATTCCGTCAAAACAAAACAGTCTGTTATTGACAAAAACGCATGACATTTCAACAAAACAGGTAAACACACTAGCAATATTTCACCGGTGTCAGTTAAGGTGACTATGGAAGAAACAGGTCAAATCAACAGTGCAGTTGCAATAGTGTCGACGGATTGACACTTCTCATGTCTCTCTGCATGACCGAATCGACAACCAACGACGCCGTAATTAGACATGAGTTGACAGCAACGTGCTTGCAATGATTTGGTCTGCTGATTTTTTTTTAATTTACGTTGGACTTCGACCGGATTAAGAAAACATTTGTGGGTTTTTATACAAGTTATATTGACGAGTGATGTGTGTTTCTTGTCTGACTGAAGCCAGACGGAGTTCTACGCGGTGTGGACGTTTGGGCTGTTTATTGAAAAACCTCCCACATAGAAGATTATATTACTGATGTCGTCAATACGTGGAGACGTCAATGCAACTGTCTGATGGTGGAACACACGCACACATACGCACGTACATGGGTGCACAATCATGGAGTAATGTACGAGACAACATGCATGTCGTAAATACGTCATGACGTATACAAAAATGACTTACATAAACACCAACGCCAAAGCCAATATTGAGTTGTTTGTCAGAGCAGCCATCACAATTCTTCAGACATGATGAACTAGTCGAGTATTGGATAGAGCCACGTCCACTCGCAAGCAACCGCCACGTATATGCACACACCCGCACACACACGCACACAGACGCACGCATGCACGCGCGACAAACGGATGGACGCACGCACACCTTCTCTCACGCATTCAAGCCCGGCCGCCCTTTGATTTATTCAAAGTAATAAAAGTCAGAAAACAAACGAGGTATTGTTATTTCAAAACTGCCCTGCAGTGAAGAATATAAATGAACGGTTATGTTCATAAGTCACAGCAGTTGGACTAATAAATGTGTGCATCGTAGAGACCGCTACGGCAAAATTAATGTCGTTTATAAGTTATCATCAGTTAAAACGTTGGTTCTCATGACGAGTATTGACATCAACTGATTTTTGTACTGGAGAAGCCATGTTCACTTAATACACATGAAACGAAACAGTTTGCATGCGAAGCGAACAGTATACAACAAATACGGGGAATACTACAGCAAATACGGGGAATACTACAGCAAATACGGGGAATACTACAGCAAATACGGGGAATACTACAGCAAATACGGGGAATACTACAGTAAATACGGGAAATACTACAGCAAATACGGGGAATACTACAGCAAATACGGGGAATACTACAGCAAATACGGGGAATATTACAGCAAATACGGGGAATACTACAGCATATACGGGGAATACTACAGCAAATACGGGGAATACTACAGCAAATACGGGGAATACTACAACAAATACGATGAATACTACAGCAAATACGTTGAATACTACAGCAAATACGGGGAATACTACAGCAAATACGGGGAATACTACAACAAATACGATGAATACTACAGCAAATACGTTGAATACTACAGCAAATACGGGGAATACTATACAGCATATAAGGGGAATACTACAGCAAGTACGAGTGATTTAATTCATATTTCGGGAAAGCTAAGTAGTCTATTTAGTCTGTCTAGACTAAAGATTCTTTCAGGAATGTTCTTTAGCCCACAGTTTAAGAGCCTTTTGAAAAGGCCACTTCGAAGCGAAAAACATTTGCCCGGAAGCCATTATAAAAAATGCCATGAAAGCGGGAAGCTGCAGAAACATGACCCACTGCGCCAGTCCACGAGGATGTTGACTATAGGCTTGGAATAAGTTGGCTATACTCGTTGGCATTTCACCAAAGCACAACATGGATAGAGCAGATGTTCTTGTGGTTGTCATGTAGTCGGCATGGGTGTGCGTGTGCGTATGCGTGTGCGTGCGCGTGCGCGTATACGTGTGCGTGTGCGTGTGCGTGCGTGCGTGCGTGCGTGGTGTACATGTATGTGCACAACGAAACGCCAAGTGTGCAATATCCCAGCTGTTCGCACCGGGGAACTAACCACGGTAATTGCTTCAATGTGCCCCACATCAATATCGCAGTGAACCGTACAGTCGCACTTTTTAACGGCGCCCTAAAATCTCCGAGTACTCGCGAATAGAGCCATACGATCTCCGCGTAGACGCCTTAATGTCCTTTTTATCTGCTACTCATTGCGACCATTATCGGGGACCAAAAGACTGCCGGGTTGCGGCTCATGTGGCGGCCTTATCCACAAATATGTCTTCGCCATAACACATGAGTTGACATGAAACTGCGGTTTCTTCAGAAACGAGGATACAAAAAAATATAATATTGCATAGCTCTTGTTCACTCGTGTTCTTTTCACCACGGTGGTGACTGTGAAAGAACTTGAGGAGTGGTCTGTGTCGTATTTATGAATGCCGTTCCCGAAAACCTGCATGACAATCACCCGTCTGCCATACTAAATCGATGGCCAAGTTTCGCATGACGCTCGAAATTCTTCATTCCAGAACACCTTTCAAACTATATACACATGACTGTGCTGTCTTTTAGTACAAGCAGAAATTGCGTCTTCGAAAAGCAGTGGGTTCTACATAATTGATGAATTCAACGCAATTCATACTTAAAAAAGAAAGCTATGAAACGTATCGTAGGCTTAGGTGATATAACCAATCATGGATTTCTTCATACAACGGACACCGACCATTTCGTTGTGTTGAACGAATTGCCAAGGGAAGAAAGAAAAATGAATAGAAGAACAGTGCAACGAAATAGAAGACAACCTGAACAAGAACTAGCAAAAGAGCATTCCAAGTTGTAAAAGATCTGACACGTGAGAAGAAAGGAAGGATAAACACCATCCAAGACAAGTCAGGAACATGCCTCACGGAAAAAAGAAAGATTATCAACCGATGGACAGAGTACTGCACCGAGTTATACAACAGCCAGACCAAAGGAAATGCAGCAGTACTGGATTGTCCTGTGAACACCGAAGAGGACAACTTCTCAATTATTCGTGAAGAAGTAGAGGCTGCAGTTAAATCCTTAAAGAAAAGGAAATCAGCTGGAGTTGACAACATACCAGCTGAATTAATACAAGCTGGAGGAAAAGTTGTGACCAACATCCTCACAACAATCTGCAATAAGATCTGGCAGACAGGAGATTGGCCTTCTCCATGGACCTAATCAATGGTCAGCACACTTCCAAAAAAAGGCAACCTACAAGTGTGTCAAAACTACCGGATAATCAGCCTCATCAGCCACCCAAGTAAAGTCATGTTGAAGGTCATCCTTAACAGACTCAAGCCACAAGCAGAGAACATCATCGCTGAAGAACAGGCCGGGTTGCGAGCAGGACACAGTACTACATAGCAAATGTTCAACCTTAGAATCCTGTGTGAAAAGTACTTGCAACACCAAGAAGATCTGTACCATGTCTTTATTGACTTCAAGAAGGCATTTGACAGGGTATGGTATGCAGCCTTATGGGCAACCATGAAGAAATACAACATTGGTGTCAACCTTGTTCGAGCCATAGACTATCTGTATGACAAGGCCACCAGCGCAGTCCTTGTGAATGGCACTCTGGGGGGAATTGTTTCGCACCACCATTGGAGTCCGCCAGGGCTGCCTTCTGTCACCCAGTCTATTTAACATATTTTTAGAGAGGATTTGACTGACGCCCTTGAAGATCACGTAGGAACAGTCAGCATCGGAGGCAGGACAATAAAAATGTTACGCTTTGCAGATGATACCGATGGTTTAGCAGGGGATGAACAGGAGCTAGCTGACCTAGTGAGCCGCCTCGACAATACACCTGCGTCCTACGGAATGGAAATTAGTGCTGAGAAAACCAAGCTAATGACCAACAACACCAATGGCATCAACAAGAACATCCCAGTGATTAGACAAATACTAGAAACAGTGTCCATTTCAAGGATTGCCCAGACAACAGCAGCGATGACAAGACTGAAACCAATATGGAAAGATAAAAACATCACCCTTCGATCCAAAATCAGACTGATGCGATCACTTGTCGTGCATGTGAATATTTCTATACGCATGCAAGACGTGGACTCTTACAGCCGAACTACAAAGAAGAGTACAAGCCATGGAAATGAGGTGCTAACGAAAGATCCTTTGCATCTCATACAAGGACCATGTAATCAACAAAGAGGTCCACAACAGAATCAAACAAGCCATCGGGCCCTATGAAGATCTCCTAAAGACGGTAAAGAGACGGAAGCTGAAATGGTATGGACACGTTTCACGAACATTCGGCATGACAAAGACCATCCTGCAAGGCACCGTTAGGGGAGTAAGAAGACGAAGAAGACAGAGGAAGAGGTGGGAGGACAACATCAAAGAGTGGACAGGCCTGGACTTCTCAGAGACACAAAAGGCGTCATCGGTGGTGCCCCAACGACACTACGGGTTAAAGGATTGATGATGATGGATGAATCTATAGAAGGCACAGTGTGCTCGATACCTCTTGGTGTTATCTCGTAATATAGGCTCGTCTCTTGACAGATAAAACCGAACAACACTGCTGATTGTTGCGTATTATTGATTACACGAGAGCTTTGTACATCGTGCGACGGTTGCACAGATACAGATTAATGGATCGCTTCTTGAGGCCCGCAGAAACGGGAAGTGTTGTCGCTATATCACTGGCCAATTTGATTGAATTGTCAGAATAAAGAGCACAACAACCATGCTTACACAGTTCCTTACAAGACAGTTATTTTACTTTATTTCATCTTATTGATTTTTTTGCCATCAGATTTTTAGCAGTGACAACCTAAACGTGAAGTTGGACGCTGTGTTTCTGCCGACGCGGTACCTATAGAAGCGTCGCGTGCCATCACACAATACGTCGTAATAATGCTAAAGAGTGGCAATTTTGCGTTTGTAACAACGCTGAGAAAATCTTAATTGGACTTTTCTGACAGACTACGGTGGTGATGTCGTTGTCGTTGTTTTTGCATTGGACTGAATCTGTAGCATTACAGAAGAATTAACAAACGCATAGTATTACGAATAAATGGGCAAATGTCTATATATAGCATATATAGTATATTTATATACAATAACACAGTTGGTACCTGCACAATTTGTTTGCCTGTCTGTCTGTCTGTCTGTCTGTTCCATAATAATATCTCCGTCAGTTGTGCATATACCGGGCTGGCATATAGGCGCGCTCGGAGACCCACGGAGACCCACGGGGGCGGTTCGTACATCTAAACAATTTAAAAATTCACCCTGGATGGAGATTTTTTGAAAGAAGTTCAAGGAACATATGTGGACGTTTGACGTAGATTACGTAACTTAGAACAAGTGAAGCTCGTAGTTGCGTACAATTGTTAGCAACGCTATGCGTGTTATCTACCACTGTTCCGAGTTACGTGAAGCATCCACATGCATGCATTCCTTCGTACGGTACGAACGCTTCGTGAAACCGACAATGCTGGCTTGTCCTCACGGTTTTGAAAAGGGTGTTCTGGTGTATGCAATCAGCCGGGGGTTTCTGGTATGATTTCTGGAAAAATTTTACAGTTTAAATAAATTATCTAAAAAAGGGGGTTCGTTCAAACCCCTGGAACCCCTCCCACGAGGACGGGCATGCAGCGGTACATGATTTCGGAAGGGGGGCATGAAGTTTTATCCATCATTGCAATTGGCATTGCCCTACTGAGACTTGACTGGGTGGTGCAATGAGTCATCAGCTTTTTCAGTGGCTGCCTTTTCTCCCGCGTGTTAGGAATAAATATACAAAACGTGAAGTATTACGAACAAATAGAACACAACACAGTAAAACAACAACATTTCCGCTTTGTCTGTAGATCAAATACATTTTTGCTATTGATTTCCTGGCTGTGTGAGCAGCTCTCTTCGTTGTTTCGTCCAATGCAAAAGAGAACTTTCGGGAGACAGACAATCAGTGTATGACAAGACAACAATCAAAGTGCACATTTCGCAATGGCTTATATTAATAAAAACAATAATGATCTGTATAGCCGTCGTTGTGTCGAAACATTACATTTTTACAAAGAAAACTCAAACATGACATCTAAGTTAACGGTTGAGGTAACAAAGAAGCTACGCTAAGTATAATACCTGCTATTGGTAATTTGTGTAAATATGGTAATTATTCTACTCTTGTCAGGTACGATTGTTCCAGCATCGACTACGAATGCTTGAAACAGCGCCCTGTGTTCAGAGCTAAGTCTAATATTTTGTATGGTCATAGGGTATATATGAATGAAAATGGTATATTCATATATGAATGAAAATTAGTCACTAAACATACAGTAAGTAGCTCTATTGACTTTAGAAAGGTAATGATAAGATGAGGAAAGCAGCTTTACAAAATGTTTTCCTAAACAAAAACCGCGGCATTCTCTATAGAAAAACAAATATATTCGGTATTGTGTAGCAACGCCGACGGATCCATGCCTTTACACACGTCGTTCGTTGCTAAATGCCTTTGTATGCCTAAATGCTAAATGCCTTTGTGTGTCTTCGGCCGAGATTCGAGACCCGGGTAACTGCGCAGTTAAAATTACACGCTTGCCTTCGGACGTCTTTAATGCGACCGGTGTCGTTAAACGCCGACACAGATAGAGCTCCCGGCTACCGCGTGAGTGTGACGCGTACGCACAAGCACGTCATTGTCGTTGAGTCATACGCAGTACCAACGCTCGCGTGTCACGTTGCCACCGATAACATCGACGAGGTAGACTACATCAGACAAGTCGCTTCTGCAAGCAGCGCAGATGTTATCTCCCGTATCGTGTGACCACTATTCGTTCGCCTTCTCACGAAGCTCCGCGGCATCTACGGCGCCAGATCGTGCGCAATCGACAACCGGAACCAACCGAGCTAACCTGCTACCTTTGACCTCGATTCGAAATGTATCAACCCCATAGAGTTGTGTATGTGATCTGCTCCGACAGGGGCGCGAAATCGATCATTTTCTAGAGGCGCGAAAAAACTGCGCAACCCTGACGCACCCGCTTCGGCGCTGGCGGGAAATATATGGCGTAATGACGGAAACGCGAACAATCTTTACAGTCGATTCGACGGCTTGAATGGGGCGCATTATGTTCCCGTTGTGTGCGGAGCGGCGATGTAATTACAAGATACTTTAGCTGGTGCTACATCAAAACTGACTGAAGTCGTGGGTAGAATGTGTAGGTGATATGGTGGGTCGGCTGACGGGTCTTCGCTCTAGAAAGCAGCCACAGGGGACGAAATCAAAGCTGGCGTTCCATGAAACATTCAACGCTGCGCATTGTGTATTTTTTTGTAGGTTTTCTGAAGGCAAGTCCGAGAGTATCTGGAGATAATGGTGGACGAAAAGCTAAACAGGGATTGGTTGATGCTTGCAAGAAGAAACATAAATAAATGTCAGTGTTGCCTGACATCTAAAGTTGGGCCTACACGTCGCCGCGACGAGGCGATTGTTTCGTTACGTCATTTCTACTATTGAAAAGGTGAAGGCCATTTCAAACCGCAATCAATCATTCTCTTCAAAATAGGGTCAGCTCTTCGTCTTCTTCTTTTTCTTCTTCTTTCTTCTTCTTCTTCTTCTGCATCGAGAAGGTTTACACTAACCATGTGTTGAGGTAAGAAGTCCCAGAGTCGAGCAGTATTGGGGAAAAGAATGTAAGTGGTAATTGCATCTGCAGTAAGGGACGTGGTAGACTAATGAATGTTATCTCCTATTGATAATATTCACAGGAACAAAGTACTGCCTTGAAGGTAGGCCCTATTCCCACTAGACCATTAACTATTTTTTACGTTATACAGAGCTTAGCATCTCCCCTACGTTATGCCAGGTGTCTCCATCCCAGTGTTTGAAGCATATCTGTCACACCAGAAATACTATGATGGCGATGCAGGACATGTCGGACTGCACGACGTTTGATCATTTCTATCGTATCTATTACATGTTGCCACACATTAGTCCTTATAAGTATCCCGTGACTAGACGTGGGTACGTGACACGCGTCAAACCTAGGCACTCGAGAGAGTAACATTAGTCTTTATAAGTATCCCGTGACTAGACGTGGGTACGTGACACGCGTCAAACCTAGGCACTCGGAGAGAGTGACATTAGTCCTTATAAATACCCCGTGACTAAACGTGGGTACGTGACACGCGTCATACCTATGCACTCGGGGAGAGTGACATTAGTACTTATAAGTATCCCGTGACTAGACGTGGGTATGTGACACGCGTCAAACCTATGCACTCGGAGAGAGTGACATTAGTACTTATAAGTATCCCGTGACTAGACGTGGGAACGTGACACGCGTCAAACCTATGCACTCGGAGAGAGTGACATTAGTCCTTATAATTATCCCGTGACTAGACGTGGGTACGTGACAAGCGTCAAGCCTATGCACTCGGAGAGAGTGACATTAGTCCTTATAAGTATCCCGTTACTAGACGTGGGTACGTGACAAGCGTCAAACCTATGCACTCGGAGAGAGTAACATTAGTCCTTAGAAGTATCCCGTGACTAGACGTGGGTACGTGACACGCGTCAAACCTATGCACTCGGACAGAGTGACATTAGTCCTTAGAAGTATCCCGTGACTAGACGTGGGTACGTGACACGCGTCAAACCTATGCACTCGGACAGAGTGACATTAGTCCTTAGAAGTATCCCGTGACTAGACGTGGGTACGTGACACGCGTCAAACCTATGCACTCGGACAGAGTGACATTAGTCCTTAGAAGTATCCCGTGACTAGATGTGGGTACGGGACACGCGTCAAACCTATACACTCGGAGAGAGTGACATTAGCCGACGGCGAGATATGATAATAGAGGGTCTACCGGTTCCACTTTCAACCCAGTACCAACCCAACAAAGCGTACGCTCACTGTAACATGAAATACAAACACTTACATGCACACACATGCACACGTACACGTACACGTACACGTACACACACACGCACGCATGCACGATATCAGTGACAACGACGTATCACGACAGTCTACCGTGACATCAGCGACAACGATGTGTGACAGTCTACCGTGTCATCAATCATCTTTTAATTGGCGCGCCAAATTTTCGGCGATGTCTTCGACTATATAAAAGCGCAGCGTGACAGCGATTGCATTTTTCTCAGGAATACGATCTGCTAAGTTTCCATAATGACTGTGATTTCTTGCGGCATATCCGAAAATGTAGAATCGCCAGTAATGCGAACCGTTAAGCTGGCACCGTCAGATGTTGACAACGTTTCATCGGGGTTGTCAGTTTTTTTTTGGAAAATAGGGATAGGCACTTGTAGTCGAAAGTCTTATGGATCCATCGTATTTACGCGTTACCTCGTATTCCGCGTCAGGCTACGTGTCCAATCATTTCGTTTTAGTTAGATTATTCAAATAAAGGTACAACTAATTAATGCGTTTAAAAGACACCTTTGCCTCTGAATGGCACAGTCATTTCATGATTTTTATATTAGTTAAAACGGTGCCAATGTTTTTTTGCAACGGCATTACATTAGGACATGTATTAATACTTACATAAAATGGAATTATGGATGATAGCTGCTGACTCACTGGCATTACATAGCAGCCATACATATTCCTTGGGTCGATTTCGCAAACTATTCCCATAATAATTAACCATGAGAATATGTGGAACTCTTCCAAAACGTGACGCAGGGTGTGTGAATGTGGTTGGATATCTATAACATGCTTGCACGCACGTGTGCACACATTCAGGCAAGGTAAATATTAGCTTAACAAACATTCACTTACACGTCAATAGGGTGCCTAGCCAATACACACGATTCATTAATCCAGCCATAGCCATTGGGGACCAAAGTATGCGGGTAAATGAGACATGACTCTATATTTTATGTTTTGTTTTTTTTGCTAAATGGCCTTCCTCTATTCTCAAGTATGTTTTTTATGTATTATGTCCTTGTCAAATATGAGCCTATACGCTACACCTGATTTTTTTAATACGATTTAGCAAGTTTGTCACCTAAAGTAACACCCTCAAGATGGCAAGTGCATAAGGACGCCATTGGCTTATCGAGAGTGTAATGATGTTTCATCTACGTGCAACCGTGGGAGGGTGGGATACCATTCTTGTCTGCAAACGTGAAGGATGCCGAGGTTGATGTACGGCATACTTCACGACAATTCACGGTATCGATATCAGTATTTAACTATGACTAAGCATCGTCGAAACAACATTATGTCAACAAGGGGATACCGACTCAGCCAGGCACAGGACAGTCTGCTTGCCATACCATCTGGCTAGCAGAAGAAGAACTAAGTCCCATAATTCAATTCCAACCGATGGTTGCCGAAACGTTGTGTAGTGAGTGAGCTTTAATATTAAACAATATATATTTACACAGTACACCAATCTGACAAGTTTATGTAATTTGATAACTCACAAAAACGTGCATGTTGTGGCTGCCTTAATGCGCGTCAGCGTGTCTTCGGCGTCTCCGACATAACTATGCATAATTTAGAGACACAGGTCCGCGTGCGGCGCTATAGTGATCAAAATGACGATTTACATAATTGTTTTGTCAATTTCCCCGGCCCCGAGCAACGACACGGAACCGGCTGATTCGTGTCGGTTGTTCGTCAACAATACATTCGTTACAGTGTCGAAACAATGACGTTGTAATGAACAACCATAAACGCCATTT
>OY759270.1:29087367-29129867 GCA_963662155.1 Lamellibrachia columna
GCTAGGTTTCAGAATCAGTATCAGATATAAATGCTTATACTTTTTTTGTAGATCACGGACATCACACGTGAGTTGCTCGCCAGTCACTTTCATTTTGTGACTCATACGATAGCAACCGGCCTAGATCTGTGTATGAGTAACCATGACTCTTATAATCACGTATTTTTTTGTGTATTCTTACATTGCAATATTAAATAATTTATAGAAACCATACGGCAGAAACCATACGGCTTAAATCGGCGTTACGACTGATTACACATAGGAATAAATCGTTTTACTATGTTACTGCAAATATGTTACTAGTGTTCTTAAACGACTCTAGAGCCAAACATGTTATGACACTTTTTTCTGGTTCATGATTAAATGAGACGATTGCTTTTTACAATCGAATCTCCCAAAAGCTTTTAAAAACCTCTATATTTATTATTTATGTAAAACTACTAGTTCGTATTTCAGTGACGGTTAAGGGCGTGTTAAATCTACTCATGATGAACAAAACATGCTATTCGCTAGATGTAGTGACAAATTCCCAAGGGAAAGGGAGAAGATGGCTGTTCCCCGTCTCATCTCTCTGTGGGCTAATAACCAAATGCTGAGCTATGGCTAAAAACGCAGACATCACATCGAACACATGTCTGCACGCGCCTTTCGAAAGCTATTGCATTAATTAGACATCCATCACACGCAATTAGCGTCGCGTGGAACAAAGAACAAGTGGCCGATTCACGATAATGCCCGCCATATATTTATTTAGCGGCAGCCATTATTGCGTCTGCTGAATTATACGCCCGTTCCCTCGCCGCGACCGGCTAATCAGGACTGGCCGTTTAAGGTGATGGACGGCGTTAGTGGTTCATCTTTTTGGTCTGAAACCCGACTGATTACTGGCGAGTGCGCGCTGGAAATGTGTAGCTTGAAGATAACTATTCACGATTCGAGAGTTTCGGAAAGGCAACATATGTCATGTCAAGACTATCCAAGATGGTGTGGGATAACAGCATGCTCACTTTGGGTACACCAGGCTCTTGTCCTAAGCACCCTCATCTACGAGAGCGAAGCGTGGACAACATATGCGAAACAGGAAAAACGCCTGAACAGTTTCCATCTCCGATACCTCAGACTCATACTTAGCATCATCTGGCAGGAGCACACACCAAACAGGGATGTCATTGAATGTGCAGACATCCCTTCGCCCGGATAAGTCAGCACGTCTGCGTCGGATTGGCCATGTCTGCCGCATGGAGGACTGGCGTATTCCAGAGGATGTCCTCTATGGTGAGCTTGCCTCTTGTGCAAGGCGCGACGGCCGTCCAGCTCTGCGGTTCAGGGATGCTTGATGTCAAATCTGCTCAGATCAGCATCGAGTCGTGGGAATATGCTGCGGCAGACCGCAACAACGGATACAGGCTGTGCATAGTGGTATGAGGAAGAGGAAGAAACGAACTGTGGACGGATAAGAGAGAGCATTGAAAAGAAAGGCCATCGACTACAACGCCTCTACATTAAACTGTTTGCTCTGCCACTAAACAATCGGACATTTTAGTCCCAGCAAATGTTGTGCAAAACACTGATGTCAACTACGCGAGCTCCATTATCTTTCGAGATAGACGAATGCCAATGAGGATGTACGTCTCCTATGATGGTTCGTTGGTACGTTTCTTTTGGGCGTCCTCTTTTCCTTTTCGAGATGGTTTCCAGTGCAACGACCCCACACGTTCACCTTAATACATTATGTGCATAATGCGTCCAACTTGTGATCTATTTGTATTACACGTGTCTTTGGGATCATTCGTTTAGAGACGTATTCATTGACGTGCGGACTGACGTGTTTAGTAAAGGAATCCTCGTACATCATTCCGGTAGTGCACCGGTGCTTATCTCACACACAGACTGACGAGAGCATTTGCTCACATTTCGCCGGCGAGCCTTCGTCGACATCGGCCAACACCGTTCGTTACGTCGATTGGATCGTGTTTTATCGCCTTTTAAATCGAAGCACATGTCTCAGCCGGGAATCCGTCTCGCAGTAAGTGGCACAGCGCCAAGCCCAGCCTCCCGTCCATGTAGTTGGAAGAATGCTGGTTCCCCTGCCGCGTCCCGTGACGGAAAATCCCACGGGGGCAGTAAATATTTGTTCTGGCGGAAGTCTGTCTTTAGACAACCATGCAGCCATTGTTTGTTCCATGGTGGTGTGCCACTGCGAGACAGCAAATGGTCTGCCGGTTTTTTCTGGGATGTTTTTCTGTAAACAGATGTTGGATGCCAGTCCTGGGGGCATGCAGGGACCAAACAGACGGAGGATAAACAAACAGGTCCCCATCCCGTGGATGGGGTGTGGCATCTCGACATTTTTTTATTAACAACCCCAATTACTTCGTTTTTTTTTCTGGAAATATGTTATGGTCTACAACATACTCTTGAATACTAGACTTCTTATTAAACTCATATTATCATTACAACTCAAGGTAGGGCGTAGAACAATGGGAAGGAGACGTAACAATTATATAATAAATTATCTCTTTAAGAAGAGACAATGCATCTTAAAGCAAAACAAAAGTCATGGTTTGGGGGTTATGCACCTAAATATAAACTATGTGCAACTAAAATCAAGAATACCACGCCAGTGGTTTACTCAGAATGTGTTTTAAAAGTAAGAGATTCCTATCAATTCTCTGGTTGACAGATAATTGTCATGGTAACCAGCGTGACCGATAAGCGCATGCGCAGTTCTATGAAATCGGGTAACCTAGACTATCATGTGACGCATTAAGTTCTGCCGGTATACACAGGACCAAAGCAAAGTCTCAATCAAACGTTCTGTTATGACAGAAGAAAATTAGTTTAGTAAACAAAGGCCAAAACATGTTACATAAGTTGCGATTGGACGCGAACAGCATGGTCATATCCTATTGGCAAGAATAGGAATAGTTGTAGGGTTATCTAACAGTATGGCGCAGTCCATGAAATTAAGATGCTGTGTGTTCAACGAGGTTTCCCCAACAGTTCATTGGTGTTTGAGGAAGTACAATCAGATATGATTGTTCACATGATCTCATTTGGTGGAAAGTACTTGGATGTCACTTTTTGTTTGCTCATCAGAACTCATGAGTACGGTCTCTATCTTATGCTACATTTTCTTGTATTATTTTCTGGTATGTCATTGTATGCTGTAATTCTATGTTGTCGTTACACGCTGTATTTTCTTGTATGTCAGCACGCTGTATTTTCTTGTATGTCAGCAAGTTGTATTTTTTTGTCAGCACGCTGTATTTTTTGTCAGCACGGTGTAATTATTTTGTCAGCACGCTGTATTTTTTTTTTGCTTGTCAGCACGTATTTTCTTGTGTGTCAGCACACTGTATTTTTTATGTCAGCATGTTATATTTTCTTGTATGTCGGCACGCTGTATTTTCTTGTATGTCAGCACGCTGTATTTTCTTGTATGTCAGCACGCTGTATTTTCTTATATGTCAGCACGCTGTATTTTCTTATATGTCAGCACGCTGTATTGTCTTGCATGTGTGTTTTATGCCGTCATCGACAATAATCTGCCACTGAATATGCTCAAACATAGTTGAATAAACGTTTGTCATTGTATAGTCTACAGAGGCCGATTCAGAATTCGGCCCTAAAATTCAACGACTATATCCTTCACCACCCATGAAGGAGTCTTTTGGCTAAACCATACTTCCGCCCCCTGGGCATAGACAGCTGCTCGAAGTTAAATGTGATTTCTCAGAATTGTTTTGCCAATGTCAGTCTGGTTTAAGCAATCATTCGTAAACACAGCCCCGGACGTTTTTGTACTCCTGGTTGCGTCACAATTGGTTAACAAAACTGGCATATAGTGTTCACCCGATACGTTGACCCGTTATTAATTTCGCCAGCGCGCCTGCGCCTGCGCCTGCGAGGCTTCCGGATGCCAAACGAGTGCCTGATATAAAGCGAGATCACGAGGCGGCTCTGTTGTGCCTTAAATTCGTGATGTCACGACAATATCATTCGAAGATGCATTGGAGAAATGTGATGAATGTGATGAATGGAAACTGACCGCGTTCGCATCGGGGCGATATGGATGGACAGAGAAACGGAGAGAGAAGTAGGTAGACAGAGAGGCAGAGAGACCGAGAGGGGTGAAATATAAGAGAGAGAGAGAGAGAGAGAGAGAGATATATATATATATATATATATATATATATATATATATATATATATAGAGAGAGAGAGAGAGAGAGAGAGAGAGAGAAGCGGAGCGGAGCGGGAGAAGAGAGGGAGGGAGAGATATATAGAGACGAGAGGGAGGGGGAGAGAGAGAGAGAGAGAGAGAGAGAGAGAGAGAGAGAGAGAGAGAGAGAGAGGATCACAGTTTGAGAAAGAGGCTGTTAAATAAAAAAAATACAGTGAGTGTGTGTGTGTGTGTGTGTGTGTGTGTGTGTGTGCGTGTGCGTGTGCGTGTGCGTGTGCGTGTGCGTGTGCGTGTGCGTGTGCGTGTGCGTGTGCGTGTGCGTGTGCGTGTGCGTGTGCGTGTGCGTGTGCGTGTGCGTGTGCGTGTGCGTGTGCGTGTGCGTGTGCGTGTGCGTGTGCGTGTGCGTGTGCGTGTGCGTGTGCGTGTGCGTGTGCGTGTGCGTGTGCGTGTGCGTGTGCATGTGCGTGTGTGTGCGTGTGCGTGCGCACGAGTTTTCGCGTGTGCATATAATCATTAATGTGTAGGCCTATACTTGCGTAAATAAGATGTAAGTCGATAGTGGAGAGATTACCTTACGACCTGGCTGCGTGTGCGTGCCCGCTCGCCGAACACACTGCAAGTTGACAACGGTGGGATCATCTTACGAAATCTGAATCTGCAATGTGATTACAAGAACAAAATAATTAAATCATGTAAACACGCTTCTGTATGTAGACTCAATCGGACATACAACGATGTATTATTCAAACAGTACTAGAGCACAGACGAAAGCAAAACACAATAACACGATATTGCTATAGGCAAACAGTTATGCGATAGAAGAATGTTTCCAAATTCACGTTCATGCATATACATACGACAATATGCATATACATACGACAATATACATACGACAATATATATACATACATACGACAATATACATATACATATATACGACAATATACATATACATACGACAATATACATATACATACGACAATATACATATACATACGACAATATACATATACATATACGACAATATATACATATACATACGACAATATACATATAGATACGACAATATACATATACATACGACAATATACATATACATACGACAATGTCCGTGGCCGTTTCGTTCACAGATGGAGTTGAGTTAATAAACTCACTAAAATGACCGCTGACTGTCTGCTTTTTGGCGGGAAACACCTGCGGCAGAGAACGCAAATGTCGGAGACAGCACCGCCTGGCACAGAACGTCTGTGAACTGCCAGACGTAGACGAGTGTGGTAATAATGATCCACCTATTGACTTTTATATTGTCATAATATTATTGATTTCGATATTGCTTAACCTTTTGTTTTGGTGCGCCTCTGAGGGTTTCTAATGATTTAAACCTGATAAAAGTTTCCATATTATTATTATTGTTGTTGTTGTTTTTTCTCGGAATCAACCAAAGAAATATTGTACAAAAAGTCAGTTCCGGTGATTCGGCCGCGAAACAATCCCTGCTGAACTGATTGTCTACAACTGTCATACTATGACGATTTTTAAACATGTATGAAACATATTTCGTTTGTTAACGCAATATTTTTACAGCCCATGCTGAACACATGCGTGAAACTATACCTACTGTCCATATTTTCGAAACGTTGAGTATTTAATACAAATCAAATGCAAAAAATATTTAATACAAACCGTCGTATTGTATTCGGTTGTATTAGTGACCAGTCATGTGAATTATACACGTTTTGTTAAATGTCCTCTGAGATTAATCTATGCATCATTCATTGTTAATACGGGGATGTATGCTGCTTACACAAAATGAAGACCATTAAATATTTACCTTACTCTCGTATTTCATATCATTTGCCTTTTTACGATTCGGCAGCTTGCAGTTGTTTTTTTTTAGCATATTGACTTTTGCTAAAAATGATAAATGATGAAATTGATTGTGAAATACGAGAGAAAAAGAGAGTAGCATTACATAACCACCGGTTTGACGAATCTCTTCACAATTATAAGGTGTGCTGTGAATTAACTGTAGAGTTTAAAAAAAATATTCCTATAGCGAAACGATTTCTCGACGAAAAGCTACACGTGCGGTCGATTGTGACACATCACTGGTGACTCGAGTTGACGGAAACTTGCAGTGAAGCTGTCATTAATATAGAAACCACGAAAATAGAATTGTGTGCGTCGGATGCCAGACTTTATTGATTCCATCCATCACGTCACCCGAACAGCTGTTGACGCTACTGCGGAGGATTGCTTCCCTCGCCTCTTCCACAGCGTCTCCCACAGCGTCTCCCACGGGCAGGGAACATATACTGATATCGTACTTATATAGTTACACTTGCAGCACAACTTTACACACATCCGAAAATCCCAAGTAATTTTTTCATATTGTTATTATTATTATTATTATATTTATTATTATTATTATTATCAAATTATGAGTAGCACAACTATTGGCAAGCGGTTACCCGTGAAACACAAATCCCACATAGTGTCTAGTTTTATATTAAAAACAATGACTTTATAAACCAAGACAGTAAAAGTTATAATATTTGTTTAACCCAAGGGTACATGTTAAGGGATATCGGGCGATGTAACACTGTCCACATCGGGATAATTCTCCTGTGCCAGCCGGCATGGTTACGCTAACCAACCGATGCATGCAATTTCAGCGGCGAGCGTTGGGCGATGTCTCGTTCGACCGGGAATGGCGGGCTTACAAAGATGGCTTCGGTCGTCGTAGCCAATCCATCGACATGTCGGGAACGAAAACACGTACCATATAAACGCGGTATGTACTGCAGTACCACCGTGGTTGCAATTCAAAATAATCTTGTTATTATTATTATTGTAATTATTATTATTATTATTATTATTATTATTATTATTATTATTATCATTATCATTATCATTATCATTATCATTATCATTATTATTATTATTATTATTATTATTATTATTATTATTATTGTTATTGTTATTATTATTTTTATTTTTATTGTTATTGTTATTGTTATTGTTATTGTTATTATTATTATTATTATTATTATTATTATTATTATTATTATTATTATTGTTATTATTATTAGTAGTATTATTGTTGTTGTTATTATTATTATTATCATTATTATTATTATTATCATTATTATTATCATTAGTATTACCATTACTAGCATATGTTTATAAGAGCAACTTTATCTAAATTTGCCTAATAAAATAAATTCATATGTTCGGCAATTATTGCGAAACAATAGATAATACGTTGTGTGGTACCTAAATTGTTAATTTATTTGAATATATTCACTGTTTACAATCCCGATTCAAATGCAGATTATGAATCGAACGGTGCGTTTTATGCAGAGTTGCTTAAAGTGAAACCAAAGGCATTGTTTTGGGCCTTTGCACCTATAAGAATGCCTAAAAACTAACCATTTGCAACTATAATCAAGAATATCACGCAAGTGGTTTACTGGGGATCTGTCTAAAAAGTCTAAAAGTGTGAAATCCGTATCTATAATGTCATTTTTTCCTGAAGGCTAACATATTCATCCGTGTTTGTAATTTTGACCAATCATCGGCGAGCAGCCCCTTAACCCCTAACGCGGCAGTGAGGTAGGCTGTGCATATTGCGTGTATTTTTAATATGGTTTTTACATTGGATATACATGCAACAAAAACTCTTACAATACTGTACTGTGCAGCATTCGGATGAAAACATGATTCAGTGAGGCATAGAGAGTTGTTTTTGTTTACTTCTTCTGGAAAAACAGACAGAAGTGAAACAATGAATTCACAATTGCGGGCGGGCTGGTTGGAAGCACACGCGATATACTAGATTTTATTCGGCACATTTTGAAGAGTCATGTTTTGAAGTTGATATATTTTCATCAACTAATGTGTCAAGATCCTTCAAAACGTTGGCGACGGAGAACGTTAAAGCCTGAAGCGGTACCAACAATCTTCCAGCATGTATCGACACAACGCAAACACTCGATCAAGAGAACTGTCAAATCGGAACGCGGGGCGGTTAGTAAACAATGAATGAATGGACTATGTTGCCAAGTAAGTTGATTTTAGACGCAAACAGCATGTCCAGATTTATGGGCAAGTATGTACATATACAATCAGGCGTTTAAAGTTTGAGTTTTGGGAAACCTATAGTCAGCACTCTTGACGTAGGATTCTGAACAAATATGGCGCTGCCCATAAAAAAAATTTTTTTGGAGTTCAACGAGGTTTATTTATATTTAGTTAACCACTTGCGTGATATTCTTGAGTATAGTTGCAAATGGTTAGTTTTCAAATACGCTTACATGTGCAAAGGCAAAAAATGCCTTTGGTTACACTTTAAAATGCAATAACACCAGTTTGAATATGCTCTCTCATATAGCTTTTCACGGTAGTGGTTCTCTTATGTCAAAATGTTTCAATTATTATAAAATATGTGTGTGTGTATATATATATATATATATATATATATATATATATATATATATATATATATATATATATATATATATATATATATATATATATATATATATATATATATATATATATATATATATATATATATATATATATATATATATATATATATATATATATATATATATATATATATGCGAAAAATATGTCTGTCGAAAATTTCAAACTTTAGGATTTTGTATTGTACTCTATTTTGTTATGCTTATTCATGATTTGTGTTCCGCCTGTCTGATTTTCGGGCGACTCGAATATCGATGGAACAGCGACCTGACCGCATTTAATTTCCACAGAACTTAACACATGAAAGCATCTTCGCATTTAGCCACTCCCAGTACAATCGCCGCTGTCTTTAGGACACGACACTGTTATTTGCAGTCAGTTACCAGTAAGCTGTTGAACAATTTGTATTTTTTTTATATAATTTAGTCAACAATTAAACATTTACTCACTCAACGTATATCTTGAATAGTTTGTGGCTAAAAGAAAATGTTGACTTTTTGTTTAACGGAAAATGCACCATTAACTACAGATTGAGTTTTTGTCGTACCTACTGCTCCAAGTTTCACCACATTTGTAACGTTCAGTTCAATTATTGATGTGCAATATTTTTTTTTTATATTGCTGGATAACGTTTTCACCAGCAATGTATTATTGTTACGAAACGGATGCAGGTTTGCCATCAAACAGTCATATGCGAACCACGCTCCATAACATTTGTATTTGTCCTACATTCTTTGAGGCAGACCGTGAAATTTTTCCCATCTATTTATATATATTAGAGCACCAGTCATAACATATAGTGCAAATCCAGGGCCGGATCTCCTGGTTGCGGCTTAGCGGGCGAATGGCTACGGTGTGTTGTCACTGGTTGCCTTGGGTAATTTTTTTACTGTAGGACTAATATATATCATGTTTACGTTTCTGCGCATTTAGCAAGAAAACAGTTATCTGTTCATCTTAGGGGGCGCACCAGAAGCCTAATCGTGACAAAACAAGTAGGCCTAATTCTGCATCTGAACTGTTATTTTATTGAATTCCTTTTTTTAATGGGCGCTTTCTTACCCCCCCCCCTCAATTGAATCAGGTCCGTTGATGTTTATATAGGTAGTGTGGAATAGTTTAAGTAATATGCTCGATTGGTTTAATAAATAATGCGAACTTTTGTTACAGTCATCTAAATAATTGACTTTGACTTTGTAATATCGGGTGACTTAAGGTGGCCGATTACCCAGAAATAAAAGTAATTCAATTGAAACAAACGTTAAATGTTGTTTGTAATCTATTAGACCCCAAAAGCCCAAAGATACAAAACAAACGTGGGGTTCCGAGCAGTTTTTTTGGACAAGAGTAACAGCTACGTCACCTGCAAAATTGGCTAAATATGCCGTACTCTGATCATGATCAATCATAACACGATATTTATTTACTATTCAAATATAACAGGATTATTGCAATTTGATATGTTCATATCATATAAAGCATAATATGGCAAACTCGCATAACAAAAATGGTAAAATTTATCATGTTATGTATTTTATTAAGTCCAGTAAAAATATTTTTTTAAGTAAAACCACATTTTAGCTCATTTTTCATATTTGACAATATTTGACCCACAAGGAATAATACCACTTCAGTAAGATCTAGTTTTTTATTTATCTCTACAAAAAGTTGGGGGTTCCCGTAATTTTTTTTAAATATCTGACATAGTAACAGTAATGTCAGCAACAACATTAGCAAAAAAATTATCAAAAGCCAACTTTTACCCACAAGGAGTAAAGTCATTTCAGTAAAAGTTGGCCGAAATGTTAATTTATTATTCATCTCTATATACATAGAAAACAATAATGAAGTACCTGGCAAAGAAATCAGGGTTTGCTATCTATGCTAACTGTACGAATAAAAGTGTCTTTGTCCGCCAGAGGTTCCACAGGTAGTATGCTATGTTTTATACTGTTTTAGGTTATAAATTAACGTTCTTTTACACAAACATGTATCAATTGTGTTTATTATTGGCATAAAGGACGTAGTTTCAATCGAAAGTATAACTTTTGTGTTGATTTCAAGTTACGACCGCGATGCGCAGACCGATGCGCAGTTAGCTTATTTTTAAAGTAGCTGCCTACCTTAATTGCGAAAGTGTGAATAACCTTGTGTCAAAGTGTATAGAGAAACACAATATCCGTCGGTCCCTCTCAAAAATTATTTATTTGTATTTCCGATAATTTCATCAAAACAAAAGTATCTGCACAAACGATGTAGCGTGTTGTGGTTGGTACTAGATAAGTTCGATATTTCACGAAATGAGGTTGAACGGAGACGCACGACAAAACCGAGATTCCGGGTAATGCCTACCAGAATAATATATGTATTTTATGTTACATGCTCTAACATTTTAAAGTAGGTAGGGTAGGTATTACTTTATCCGATGCCAAACCCGGTTGTCAAATGATGCTGTTTATCGGGAGTCCCCCTGTTTTCCGTTGTGCTTTGATTTATACAGGGTCGGAAATAAATTATGTATTTTCCTTGTCATGTCGTAACTTGACGTAGGAACTTCTAAAGTCGGCTACATTTAACAGGTCGATCGGGTAACCGGAAACACACATATTATTCTGCTACGCCTAACCAATTATATTCGTCACAATAAAATGGAAAGCGCACATTGATGATCTGTACGCGAAGGTGGCGCCACATTACGGACTTCGAGGCTATGGTACGAATCATACTTTTGGTCCATCTGCCATCACAAAACATATTTGTCGACGCAAAAATTATGGCAGATTTTGTTGCATTTCGGTCAAACAAACGGTGTTCTTGCGCCGTTCTGTCGTGTCGATGTGATAGTTTTCGCCTCAACGCGCAGTCTGTGATGCCCTCTTGCGAGTAATTTAAAACCACGTCTCTCATACGGACAATTTGCCCGTACGTATGTATGTTACTTGCGTCTGTCACAGCGTTGTCCATCTTGCTACGCTCTTCCTCTAGGACGGCCGCTGAGCTTAGCTGCCAGTCGCGGCGGTGGGTAGCGTCATCATTATAGTTGCTAGTTGTAGCAAAGAGCGTAGATGGTTGTAGTGCGTGTGTGCATGAGTGCGTGCGTGCGTGCGTGCGTGCGTGCGTGCGTGCGTGCGTGCGTGCGTGCGTGCGTGCGTTTGTGTGTGTTTGTGTTCTAAGTATGTTAATTAATGGGATCGTACAAAGATTTTCATTTGATATTAGGTTTCGTGCAATAACATTCTCAAAATTTTCCGAATTTTACGATGTCAAAGTTCATCTAAATTAACAATGTTATATTTCACATTTTAATCTTTTGTAGTGTAATATATTTACCGACAGAAATTGTACAAAACGGGAATTCGACAGACCAATCCATCAATCCATGACCATCGTTATATTTTACCTTTAAAATCGGTAGTTATATGCAGTAAGGCGCAATCTATATATGTCGTAAAACTAGCTCATTTTAAATACATTGCTAAATCGCGTATTTTCGAAAATATCAAGAGATGAAATATCACGATAGTAATGTGCTTTACATAGATATTGATTTTTACCCTGGCTGGGCTGCACACGTGGAACGAATGGAGGGGAACGGCTACTGAAGAGAGCGGGCTCGCTGAGAGTGGATAGTAAAGGTAGAGTAGAGGAACCCATCAGTACAAACAAATCAGTATACCACTTGCAAGAGTATTCAACTTGTCATTAAAAGAGGGAGTTGTTCCGTTTGAATGGAAAGAAGCAAACATCATTCCATTATTTAAAAAGGGTTCGAGAAATAAGTCAGAGAATTACAGACCAGTGAGTTTAACGTCAGTGATTTGTAAATTTTTAGAAAGGTTAATTAAAGACCATATGGTGGACTTCCTCGTTAAGCATAAATTATTAAATTCATCTCAACATGGATTCCTTAAAGCGAGGTCATGCTTAACAAATATGTTATGTTTTTTGGAAGAAATCACTAAGTGGATAGACGTGGGATCGCCAGTAGATATTATCTACTTAGATTTTCAGAAAGCTTTTGACAAAGTGCCACATCAAAGATTACTACTTAAATTAAAAGCCCATGGTATCGGGGATAGCATAACTGACTGGATAGAACAATGGCTGACTGACAGAAGACAACGAGTTGTAGTAGATGGAGAAGTTTCAAATTGGAAATCGGTTTTGAGTGGGGTACCTCAAGGATCAGTATTAGGACCTATATTATTCTTAATTTATATCAATGACTTGGACGACAGTATAACAAGTAACGTACTGAAATTTGCGGATGACACAAAACTGTTTAGAAAGGTTAATACTGATGGTGATAAACAACATTTACAAAACGATCTAGACAGATTAGTGAAATGGTCTGAGAAATGGCAGATGTTGTTCAATTTTGGGAAATGTAAATGCCTACATACAGGACATAGGAACTTGAATGTAAACTATAAAATGGGAGATACTGTTCTGGGTACTACTGTAAAAGAAAAGGACTTAGGAGTTACAATAAGCGCTGATATGAAAGTTTCAGAGCAGTGTTGTATTTCAGCTTCAAAGGGTAATCAAATTCTTGGATTGATTAGAAAAAACATAACATACAAGGGAAAAAAGTTAATTATACCTCTTTATAAAGCAATAGTTAGACCTCATTTAGAATACTGTATACAAGCATGGAGACCATATCGTAAGAAGGATATAGATACGCTTGAACGCATACAAAGGAGAGCAACTAAAATGATTCCAGAACTGAGAGACCTTAGTTATGAAGAACGCCTGAAAGAATGTGGTTTAACAACTCTAGAGACAAGGAGGTTAAGAGGAGATCAGATTGAAGTTTTTAAGATATTGAATGGGTATGAAAATATTGATAGAAATATGTTTTTCTCACTCAAGAAGGATAGCAGAACTAGAGGACATGAGGTAAAATTAGTAAAGGATCAATGTAGATTGGACATCAGGAAGCACTCGTTCTCACAGAGGACAATAAATGAATGGAATAAATTGTCTACAGATTGTGTAACTGCTAGCAGCGTGAATATGTTTAAAAACAAGGTTGACACATATCTCAGGAGGGCGGGCTATAAGTAGATGAACATTGTTGGACTCTCGATAAGCCAATGGCTTCCTTGTCCACTTGCCATCTGGGCCTTTGGCTTGGATGGCAAATCTTGTTAAATCTTGTTAAATCTCACTAGAAAGTGGTACTGTTGAGGAAGTACAAGACTTCATCTACCTCGGGAGCAACATCAGTACAAATGGTGGAGCTACGCATCAATAAAGCTCGCCATGCCTTCAGAACCCTACGCCCTGTATGGCTCTCTTCCCAACTATCCATAAACACTAAGATCCGCATTTTCAACACCAACGTTAAACCAGTTCTTCTCTATGGCTGTGAAACGTGGAAAACTACTCAGTCTCTCAACAACAAACTCCAAGTCTTCATCAACAGTCGCCTCCGATACATCCTTAAGGTATGGTGGCCTAACAAAATATCAAATAAAGAGCTCTGGAAGAAAACCAAACAGGAAGAAATAAGCACTACAATCAAGAGGAGAAAATGGAGCTGGATTGGCCACACACTCAGAAAAGATCCAACAAATACAACCAAACAAGCGCTGGACTATAACCTACAAGGAAAGAGAAGACAAGGAAGGCCAAAAATCAACTGGAGACGCTCCACACTACAAGATCTTGATAAAGTGGGGGTCACCTGGCAAGAGGCCAAAGCTCTAGCCCAGAAGAGAGTGAGGTGGAGAAACATGGTTGACGCCCTATGCTCCTGAAGGGGCCAAGAGGATTAAGTAAGTAAGTAAGTAAATAAGAGGAAGACCGCAACTGATATGGGAGGACTGCGTGAAGAGAGATTTGCCGGGATTCGGAAGGGAGTGGAGGCGAGTGGCGGAGACGGCAGTAAACCAGGATCAGTTACAGAAGGTGAAGGAACACACAAATCGAGGATCAGTATCAATGCCAATCTCACCCCGGACTTCAAGGACAAAGAAGAGAAAATTATTTTTAACCACTGGGAATTTATAAATACTATTAAATTCGGTATCACCATGTCCCGTGTTGCAGTTTTATAACTAAAATAGTTGTACATGTCCTTCAACGATAAAGGTAAAAGCACGTTCTTGTGTAACGCGGTATCTGGTCTCAACGCTCAAAGCACTATGCTCTTCGCCCCCTTCAACAATTACTGCGCAGAAGTTCACATATTTCCATCGCTACACGAATGTATATCCCCGCGTAAATATAACGCCCCGTCTCTAGATGATGCCAGGTTAACAATATAATTGTTTGTTTGTATTTCATGCTTATGGAATAGATATTTTGAGCCAATGCTAACTTGATTTGTGCTTAGAAATGCAGCCCCCACTATGCAGCATACTGTGATGTAGATCATGATATTCATTTCTGAAACCAACGAAGTAATGTCAAGTGTTATTAATCCACGTGTACTTCTTCCTTTGGCTTGTACACCGTCACTCTAGTTGTTGTCACGACAACGTTGTTGCTTGTACACCGTCACTCTAGTTGTTGTCACGACATCGTTGTTGCTTGTACACCGTCACTCTCGGTAGAAGGGTGACGGCTTCGTGCGATGAACAGACGGACAGAGGCGGCTGGACCGTCTTACAGGTAAGCTTCCATTATAGCTATCATTGTTTCTATGATCGGGACAAAATGTAATAATAAGTGGAGTGTAGCAATACGTGGGATGATCGTGAATTTCCACTGGATGAAACATATGGGTTCTTATTCGTAAAGTAATTGATTATATTGGGATTGCTTTAAATGCTTTATATGCCTTATAGCGGCATTACCAATATTAAACCGTAATTATTCCGTGGCAAAGCATAATTAATTGCGTGTCATCCAGTCTTCCCAGAATTCTGTTTGAGTGACGTTTTTTTATAGGAAAACTGGCATGTCACCTAGGGGGAATACTCCTGTGCCAGCCGGCATGGTCACGCTAACCAACCAATACATGCAATTGTAGCGGCGAGCGTCGGGCCGTGTTTCGTTCGACCGAGAATGGAAAGCATACGAGGATAGCTTCGGTCGTCGAGATTCACACGATGAAATTCGGTTTGGGAAATACATCACGTACAACAAGACCAATGTATGTGGTTTGGGAACGACATCACGTACAACATGACCAATGTATGTGGTTTGGGAACGACATCACGTACAACAAGACCAAGGTATGTGGTTTGGGAACGACATCACGTACAACATGACCAATGTATGTGGTTTGGGAACGACATCACGTACAACAAGACCAAGGTATGTGGTTTCGGAACGACATCACGTGCAACATGACCAATGTATGTGGTTTGGGAACGACATCACGTGCAACATGACCAAGGTATGTGGTTTGGGAACGACATCACGTACAACGTGAAAAAGGTATGTGGTTTGGGAACGACATCACGTACAGCATGACCAAGTTATGTGGTTTGGGAACGACATCACGTACAACATGACCAAGGTATGTAGTTTGGGAACGACATCACGTACAACATGACCAAGGTATGTGGTTTGGGAACGACATCACGTACAACATGACCAAGGTATGTGGTTTGGGAACGACATCACATACAACATGACCAAGGTATGTAGTTTGGGAACGACATCACGTACAACATGACCAAGGTATGTGGTTTGGGAACGACATCACGTGCAACATGACCAAGGTATGTGGTTTGGGAACGACATCACGTACAACATGACCAAGATATATGGTTTGGGAACGACATCACGTCCAACATAAACAATGTATGTGGTTTGGGAACGACTTCACGTACAACATGACCAAGGTATGTGGTTTGGGAACGACATCACGTCCAACATGACCAAGGTATGTGGTTTGGGAACGACATCACGTCCAACATAAACAATGTATGTGGTTTAGGGACGACATCACGTGCAACATGACTAAGGTATGTGGTTTGGGAACGACATCACGTACAGCATGACCAAGGTATGTGGTTTGGGAACGACATCACGTACAACATGACCAAGGTATGTGGTTTGGGAACGACATCACGTACAACATGACCAAGCTATGTGGTTTGGGAACGACATCACGTACAACATGACTAAGGTATGTGGTTTGGGAACGACATCACATCCAACATGACCAAGGTATGTTGTTTGGGAACGACATCACGTACAACATGACCAAGGTATGTGGTTTGGGAACGACATCACATACAAGACCAATGTATGTGGTTTGGGAACGACATCACGTACAACATGACCAATGTATGTGGTTTGGGAACGACATCAAGTACAACATGACCAATGTATGTGGTTTGGGAACGACATCACGTACAACGTGAAAAAGGTATGTGGTTTGGGAACGACATCACGTACAGCATGACCAAGTTATGTGGTTTGGGAACGACATCACGTACAACATGACCAAGGTATGTGGTTTGGGAACGACATCACGTACAACATGACCAAGGTATGTGGTTTGGGAACGACATCACGTACAACATGACCAAGGTATGTGGTTTGGAAACGACATCACGTACAACATGACCAAGTTATGTGGTTTGGGACCGGGGGTTCTAGCTGCGAGCCTGATTATGGTTTGTTAATCCAGGTGTACTTCTAACGTAGCGCAACCTTAGGATGTAAAAGACGAACCGGTTTGGGAAAAACAGCACTTGTTAAGGTGAATTGTAATTTATGATGTGAATAAACACAAGTATTTTGATTTTCATAATTTCGATTTTGGTGTAACTTTGCTTGCTACACGGGTCGAATAAGCCGATGATGCTGCAATTTGATCTCGCCTCCAACTCGAGTGTCGAGACAAGATTTCCATTTTAAGAACGAGTTCCTGATGACAAAGGTTTCTATGGGAAAACACAATAGTAATCTAACATCGTAGAGTCAACGAGAGTGATCCATGTAATAATTCGTGTATTGATGTGAGAGAGGTGGTCGGGCTTCATATGAACGCGGCCTTTCTGTCACAACAGCCTAGTGGACCAGTACTGATCTCTTACAATTATTGCTGTTGGATTCACCCTGACAAACACAACAAAAGAATCTCGACCAAGTTGCCACATCTACCGATATAGGCCTAATTCACAGCTAAAATGTCAATAGCATCCATCCTTGAAAGTGGTGGACCAGTAACAGCCAGTAACAGCCAGTAACGGCAAGTAATGTTCGGTAATTATCATATTTACCATCTAATAACGCAACATTTCATATCCTTGATACATTGAACACATAAATCAGACGGGCACTCCTGAATGTCGGTGACACGTAGTTTACTTAATGAAAGACTACAAACCTGATTCATCGCCCGCAGTTATATAAATGGTTGCGTGTCGGCCGGTGGTAAGGCGGGCGGCTGGTGGTAAGGCGGGCGGCTGGTGGTAAGGCGGGCGGTTGGTGGTAAGGCGGGCGGCTGGTGGTAAGGCGGGCGGCTGGTGGTAAGGCGGGCGGTTGGTGGTAAGGCTGGTGGTAAGGCGGGCGGCTGGTGGTAAGGCGGGCGGCTGGTGGTAAGGCGGGCGGCTGGTCGTAAGGCGGGCGGCTGGTGGTAAGGCGGGCGACTGGTGGTAAGGCAGGCGGCTGGTGGTAAGGCGGGCGACTGGTGGTAAGGCGGGCGACTGGTGGTAAGGCGGGCGGCTGGTGGTAAGGCGGGCGACTGGTGGTAAGGCGGGCGGCCGGTGGTAAGGCGGGCGACTGGTGGTAAGGCGGGCGACTGGTGGTAAGGCGGGCGACCGGTGGTAAGGCGGGCGGCCGGTGGTAAGGCGGGCGACCGGTGGTAAGGCGGGCGACCGGTGGTAAGGCGGGCGGCTGGTGGTAAGGCGGGCGACTGGTGGTAAGGCGGGCGGCTGGTGGTAAGGCGGGCGACTGATGGTAAGGCGGGCGGCTGGTGGTAAGGCGGGCGGCTGGTGGATAAGGCGGGCGGCTGGTGGTAAGGCGGGCGGCTGGTGGTTTATATATATATATATATATATATATATATATATATATATATATATATATATATATATATTGTATTATATATATATATATATATATATATATATATATATATATATATATATATTTATATATATATATATATATATATATATATATATTTATATATATATATATATATATATATATATATACATACACAATATATATACAATATATGTGATATTTTTATTCACATCCAACCCCCCTCAACATAACCACCCGCACCCACACGTTGAGACACGCTCGCAAACATACACCCACACTCATTGAAGCGGCGCACTCACACATCTTCACATTGAAACGCACTCACACATCCTCACATTGAAGCGCACTCACACATCCTCACATTGAAGCGCCCTCACACATCCTCACATTGAAGCGCCCTCACACATCCTCACATTGAAGCGCACTCACACATCTTCACATTGAAACGCACTCACACATCCTCACATTGAAGCGCACTCACACATCCTCACATTCAGGATGGAATTGGAACATTTGACTTGATCATCGGCACTGAGCGTCTGTGACATCAATTACAACGTAATACGTGTGACAGTCTACCTTGACATCAGTGACAACGACGTTGCATGTGTGACAGTCTACTCTGACATCAGTGACAACGATGTGTGACAGTCTACCGTGTCATCAACCATCTTTTAGCGCAGCGTGACAGCGATTGCACTTTTCTCAGGAATACGATCTGCTAAGTTCCTATAAAAACCGCGATTTCTTGCGGAATATCCGAAAACCTAGAAGGCCCAGTAATGCGAACCGTGAAGCCGTGGCGGCGTCAGATGTTGACAACGCATCATCGGGGTTGGCAGCTTTTGGAAATGTCAGTAAGGATGCGTTGCATGCGGGCTATTGGAGTTGTGACCAGGGCATACATATTACACAATGTTAAGATCAGAGAGGGCACCTTCTTCCCTGATTCATCACATGTCATCAGACACATACAACTCTGGTGATTTGGGCACATTTGCCTGTTTCCTCACATTCCGCAACAGACAAGATGCTAAAACGTTGCGTTTTTCTATCGATTATTGAAACTAAGTTACACGTGCATAGTTATTTCATCATAAGTTTTGTTTGGGAGAAAAAGTGAACGTCTGTTAGCAATGGTAACATTTTAAAGACACCCACGCAGTAGCTTGCCGCATTTCGGCATTTCGTATAACGGTGTATCTGATTAACTATAAATAAGGTGCGTTTTAAAAACCTACATAACGTATTAAGCTAGAGTGTTGGTAAGCTTACACATGTCACGAGAACCAACGCTTTATTTGCTAAGTTTGTTAACCCCTGTGTTGACATTTGACGTTGACGTTTGTAACGCAGAAGTATAGTATACGATGGAATCCAATTTCTGGACAGTCAACTTTTATAATGTAAGTATTTATTAGATTAGACGTTTTTGTATTATGCACACATTCGTTTAAAACAAAATCCGATCAGCTGACATGCGTTGGTCAAGTACGATGCGATCTTCAAATACGACACATTTTTATACTTGCAGTTAAACTGCTGCAGAGCACCACCGAATGCAACCGACGTTGACATTATCAACACAAATTGACGACGCCACTCTTCAATTAGTCACAGTTTTCCACTCATCAATGTTTCTGTTTCTTTTTATCAGCTTTCTTTATCGGTTTTTCCTTTTTCGGTTCTTTATGTTTCTTCTTTTTCAGTTCGGCAGATTTGTCTTTTTTTGGTTTCTGTATGGTCTCCGTCTCATCGACCTCGATCGGCCACATTGCCAGCAACGGATAATATATCTCTCCCGGTTCTTCTTTCGTCTCTTCGTTTGTTTTGTCTCTATTTAAAAAATTCCCTGCATCTTTCTTTTCAGGAATGTGTTGTGCTATGAATGCTTCAATTATTATATGACTTTGTTGCTCAGGTACCTGCATTTTCGCACCTTCGGTATCTGGTCCCGTGATGGTCAGCGATGAAAATGCTTCCACCAGCGGTGTATCGTATGTGATCAGAGGCACCATGGAAAGCAAACTTGTCTTCGCTTATTCTACGTCTTCGGCTTTCGATTTCGATTTCCTCAGCTTGTCACGATATGGTAGTATGGCAAGTACTAAGCACCTGAGTGGAAAACGCAATGAAAACTAACGGACAACGTTCGCGCTGGTGTTTCGGTTTCGTGTTGTGATTTTTGAAGTGTGGTAGTCCTGATGGTTATTGCTATGGTGGTCATAGTGGTGTGGCAGTGGTTAACGTGGTGAGGATTGTGGTGTGGTGAGAGTAAAGGAGGTGATGGGAATTGTGTTGTGTGTGTGTGTGTGTGTGTGTGTGTGTGTGTGTGTGTGTGTGTGTGTGTGTGTGTGTGTGTGTGTGTGTGTGTGTGTGTGTGTGTGTGTGTGTGTGTGTGTGTGTGCGTGCGCGCGTGCGCGCGTGCGCGCGTGCGTGCGTGCGTGTGTGTGGTGATAGTGATGTTGGTCGTGGTTGTGTATGACTTTATAGTGTGGGTGGTGTTTTTGCATGTGTCGTTCGTCTTGTTACCGTTCTTGTTGAGATGGTGGTGGTTTTTGGAGATTATCGTAGTGATGGTGGTTATAGAGGTGGTCGTAGTGATGGTGGTTATAGAGGTTATCGCAGTGATGGTGGTTGTAGAGGTAGTCGTGGTGATTGTGGTTGTGGAGGTCATCGCAGTGATGGTGGTTGTAGAGGCTGTCGTAGTGATGGTTGTAGAGGTGGTTGTAGATGTTATCGTAGTGATGGTTGGTGTAGAGGTGGTTGTGGTGATGGTTGTACACGTGGTTGTAGTGACGGTGGTTGTAGAGGTGGTTGTAGTAATGTTGGTTATAAAGTTGGTCGTAGTGATGGTTGTAGAGGTGTTCGTAGTGATGGAGGTTGTAGAAATCACAGTACTGATGGTGGTTGTAGAGGTCACATTAGTGATGGTGGTTGTAGAGGTGGTGGCTGTGATGGTGGTTGTAAAGGTCACAGTAGTGATGGTGGTTGTAGAGGTCACAGTAGTGATGGCGGTTGTAGGGGTCACAGTAGTGATGGCGGTTGTAGAGGTCACAGTAGTGATGGTGGTTGTAGAGGTCGTGGCAGTGATGGCTGATGTAGAGGTCACACCAGTGAAGGTTGTTGCAGAGGTGATCCTGATGGTGGTTGTAATAATTACTAGTCGCAATAAATGTTACGCACGCGAATATAGTTACCTGCGCCAACGTCAGTGTGTCTATAGCAACTGCTACGACCAACGTGACGGCCTGGTCACTGCTGGCGATGGACGGTCTAGGTCGGACCAAGGGTGTTTCCTTCGCGATGACCAGGATGCGGCCACATCGCCTTCCGAAATAGCCCTTTGGACAGACGCATTTGTCCTGCAGAAGGCGAAACATGATCATTATGACTTTTATTAACATCACAGAAATACAAATTACTTTCATTGAACAACTTCTGACTGGCATATACGTAGACAGAAAACCGGAGGTATTGTTCATACCGTTGGGGCTCTCCTACCTGATGCCATTAGCCTGGCGTATTTATGAACCTCTTTTGCAAGGATACTGGAGTTGTCCGATATCTTAAACACCCGCCGAATTATCGAGGCTCTTTACGCCAGGAACTCGAGGCTCTTTTCGCCAAAAAACTCGAGACAACGGACTTCTGCAATTGCAATACATCCAGCATTTCCATAACAGTCTTCTGAACATTACTGCCTCAAGAGGTCAGCATCGATAACACGTATAAACATCGCAACTATAATATTTGTTGCGCGCTCGTTGGTTTCTGACACAGTACAGCCAACGCTGATTTAGTGGAACCTCGTTAATGCGAATGCCGTAATCTGAAAGCCTCGTCATCCGGACATAATTTCACGGGAACGGATTCTCCAAACGCTAATATTCACCGTTCTATGCATTATTCTTATATCCGGAAAACTAGTTAATCCGGATATAATCACTGGGGATCAACGTGTCCGAATTAACATGGTTCCACTTTACTTAAAATATATTTTAACCAAACGAATATTCCCGAACCACATGTCGACGTATCGTCCCCGACGACCGAAGCAATTCTAAGTTAAACATAGTGTCACCAATGAATGCACTAATCAGTAAAAACGCAAAAACGTGTACAAATGATGTTTCAGTTTTTTTAACTATATTTATCTAATTCATGTCATGCTTGGCACGTGGGTAGAAAATGTATTCGTATTTTCTTTTTGAATACTTGGAATAATTAATGGGGGTAATATCCGCTAAAAAAACGTCATGTAAATCGTAGACTAGCTGGAAATATAACCACGTGTAAAAAGTATTTGAAAATTTGTATTTAATGCAGAGCATATTATGTGCAATAAATAAAATTCTTGCTCTTATTCTTCCAGTACAGCTCTGTTGGCGTAAATGCTGGTTTTGTTCGTCATAGATATATTAATATATGCTATTTTCTGGTATACTTTGAAGTCATAATTTAATTCCCAGAGAGCATGTACAGGCACGAATGTGTCCTCGATCTTTCATTTGTAACCACTGTGTAAACTTACCAGCAATAAATATATTTGGAATATTAGAAAAGTCGTAATTGTCATTTATATCTAAGGTATACAGGTTTATTTAAGATTAGTTTAATTCTCTTTTGGATTTTCCTGTACGATTCACCATTGAAGCTCTGCATTGAATACAAATTTGAACATCATATGGGATAACGGTACCACTATTTATTATCTCGCTAAAAAATAAATTTACTTTTCAACAGTTTAAATATTTTGCCAACACACCAGTCACGTTAGTTTACGCAGGGTTGGGTTTCACCAGAAAAAAAGTTGTAGGGCGGTAGGTAGAAACCATTTTGGACGGCAAGAAAATGTTTTGCCGAGGGCGGTTTTACTGTGGTGAAAACCGTTTTTACCACATGGTGGCAATACGTGATTTCATTGAATATATACTCATTGAGATATATTACCAATAAGCAATCAGCAAGCATACTCATTGAGATATACTCATTGAGATATATTACCAATAAGCAATCAGCAAGCACACTCATTGAGATATACTCATTGAGATATATTACCAATAAGCAATCAGCAAGCATACGCCCAGTCTAACAATACGTTTTATGAACTGCAAACTGGAAATAATTTCCGAACCTCTCTTTTCTAAACCCTAAGAGACAAGCCTGCAACAACATTGATAATAATATATGCCAGTAACGTACGACACATTGGTTATGGTCGGTGACTTTCGTTCGTGCAGTTACGATACCTTTATGTTTTATTACATAAAAGAGGGAGAATGTTCTTCGTGTTTTGGTATCTGCAATATGTAATCGCTACTACTGTGATCGTCAGATGGCACCACAGTTCCCACGCGAGATCATTGAACACACGCTGTGTTTGGATATAATTACACACAAAAGAGGTATGTTGCTGCGATTGCAAAAGAATGATTGGATCACATCTGGATATGAAATACACCATGCTGTTGGAAAGTTTGAAATGCTGATAAGATGTAGAAGGGGTGTGGAAAATTGTGTCGTCACCTGGAGTACCCGGAGAAAAGGTGGATATTTGGTGGGTATGGTTATATGGCAATAAGCTCATTACTGCCGTCGGGTCACGTGTGTTCTGTGTTTTAACGAACTAGCAAATATGAACTAACAAACACCAAAAGAAGAATAACATAACATTATGTTTTCTGAAGGTGGTACTAAAGCGAGGGGCCACAACTTAAAGCTAAGGAAGACCTTCTCCCATACAGAGATTCGTAAACACTTCTTAGCAAATCGTGTCATCGATTATTGGAACAAACTTCCCAAAGAAGTCGTGACAGCATATACTCTGAACATATTCAAGAAGAATTTGATGTGTGTAGCTCTACAACGTTACACAACCAAGTATTCCAAATAAAGTACAACAGTTTCTAAGTGTGTACAATCGCAGTCGTGACAACCACTGCTGAAATGTTGATTCCCATATATATATATATCTTAAATATTTTCCACAATCATCACAAATTGCATACAATAAACGCAATGCCTTGACATCCTCGTAAAAGCATATCAGTGCGCCAAAACATTTGACCACAGCTACAACGCGAAGACAGCTACATGTCTTGTGTGACAAAAAAACATCATTAGACATACGTAAAACACAAAAGAAATTGTTTTCTTCAAACATACGTAAATAATTCGATCACTGAATGACGCGCAATAAAATTATATATTTAAATGTTCTTATCGTCCTATGAGGGTTATTGAATATTTAACATCAACAAGCACTCAACTTCTGTGAACAGAAATATGTTGCTTTGTTTCTGTCTACATCTCAGTAAACACACAGTTCGTCAGAGGAGTAGTTGAATGTGTGTTGAGACACACCTAAAGAGTAGGGACAGAAATTGCCTGCAAGTGATCCACAATTATTGAATGACACATAACATGTTTTTTTCTAGGTGGGAAACAATATACTCAATGCGTGGTATTAATGAATTAGAACGACAAGTGTTTGCTACACTGTGCGATCTATGTCTCTCTCTACGGAGTACGATTATGGAATTCTAAATTATAACTTAAGAAACCATTAATGAAATAACTGCATTTAAAATTAACTACAACCAATTATCATATCAGAAATACATTGCTGTGGAAATGTAATTACCGATGTACTGAATTCTGTCACTTAATATGTGGTGACCTGCGTACATATATTTTATATCACAAGAAATTCGTTGAAAATGTATGTTTACAGTAACATGATATATAATTGCTAGCTTACACACCCGTTAATTGAGTAGAAGGGGTGAAACCACATTTGTTTTTTCCAATAGGCCGCCATTATAACGTTCGTTTCTTAGGATTCCTGCAAAATTTTTCCTACGATTTTCTTCAACATTTCACAGCACATTTATTCTCTGTTAACACACATGCTGTGTGTAATTCGATAAAATCACATACCTTTCAGAAAAACGAACCCAAAGGAGATTCTCCTCAATGTTGACCTAGCCTGGTGAATGATTGAAAAATGTTGGAATGTTGCCATCAAATCAAAGATCAGAAGCGACTGAACCAAGGAAGTGAAATTTATAGAAAGAGGTTAGTGGTAGTCGGTGCCTTAGAGGAATTACAGCGGTACTGTCAGACTGCCCCCCAAAGTTAGTGTATTAATATATAAATGGTGGGGTCACGGACGGCTACGCCATCTGGAGAGTGGCTCACACTCAATCCAGGTACTGTTTCCATCTTTGTCCGCCAGGAAGAAAAGCATTATAGTAAATTAGTCTAAATAACTGTTTTTTTGTGGTTTATAAATACATCGCCAATTGGTAGATAAGATACCATTGGTGCACGGGGACAAAGGAACATAGAAAGAGGCGCGTGGGTGTCGGCACATGGGAACAGATACTGTCAGACTGCCCCCAATTTTAGCGTATTTATATATAGATGATTACTAGGTTGTCATTCATATATATTAGAAACATGTACATATGTGAGGCACTTAATAATATTGCTTTAATATGGTTGTTAGGAGTAAATTTACATAAAACTCAATGACTTCGTAGATACCCCCTTCAATTAGTGTATACATGTGTGTTATTCTGCAGACACGTGTAAGTAGATGTATCGCATTAATATGTAATAAACGAATGAATCGAATAAAAATTGTTTACTCAATCTGCTAAGGCTAAGTAATTACATGTTTTCGTTCATGACAAATATCCGTAGTCAAATAATCGTGTTAGCCTGTGCAGAATTATGTGCCCAGAACACACGATATTAATTAAATATGTTGACTTATTAATTCGGCATGTAGACTTGTCAGAAACGTGTTGTACCCACTGGGTGGATGTGTTGGCAGAGTTGTTATGGAATTTTAGTATAAGGCCTACGTAAAATATACAAATAAAGCATTTACCCAACTTACGCTACACTGTGGCTCAACTTACCCACACCAAGTGTTAGTTGAGCTAGCTTACCAACCATATTTGAATCAGCTACATATAATTATCTACTCATTCTAGATATATTATCTTGGTATAGAATGATATACTAATAATTATAGTTTATGTGAGTAAAAACAATGTTGGCCTATGAATATAATTGTGCACTACATATCGAAAAAGAATGAAAAATGGCTCAACTAACACTGCCTTCCCTTACATACATACAACCATACACACACACACACACACACACACACACACACACACACACACACACACACACACACACACACACACACACACACACACACACACACACACACACACACACACACACACACACACACACACACACACACACACACACACACACACATATATATATATATATATATATATATATATATATATATATACATACATATATACACACATACATGCATACATACATACCTACATACATATATACATACATACAGACAGACAGACGCACGCACGCACGCACGCACACACACACGCACACGCACACGCACACGCACACGCACACGCACACGCACACGCACACGCACAAATCCGTCGTGTACTATTTTTCCATCTTATTCGTCTCCATTTTCTACTTCTTCACTGCGTCTTCTTCTATCCATGCCTTAATATCTTCGTCGTCTATAATTTTTTTATTTTCTCCATCTTGTTATTCTGTTTCTTCTTTTCCTTCATCTGCACTATCTTGTTTTTCTATACCTACTTCTCTCTCTTCACTAAGGCATCGTCTTAATTTTTTCTATTTCTCAATCGTCGTTATCATAATTTACGTCTTTATCATTAACGCGGTCGCTATCCATTCTTCTGTCTCTGTTGCTACAGTTTTCCCGTCATTGCAAAATGCAGGCTCTGGTACAGAAGTTGAACACTTCCAAATCGTCATTCTGGGAGCTGTGCTGTCGCTTGAGGTTCCTCTCCGCAGTAACATTCGGTAAGATCACTGTGGTTGTATCCCCACCTCTGTATACAGACACTGCAGCGCCCAGCCCCAGTCCTGAGGCGGTCGAGACACAACCAGCTTGGCCATGTCTCATTTCTTCCTTTTGGCACGGACACTTCAGGGTCAAGTGATACCATGTGCGGTCTTCATTGCAGATGCGTTGACCAAGCATCTATCCAGCAGCCAGGGTTGAAAAAAATAATGATTTTAAAAAACAAATAAAAAAAATCGGATTTATTTGACTTAAATCGGATTTTTTTTTAGTTATTTTATTTTTTTGGAAATCTGGTTTATAGACATTTATATAGATGTTTATATTTATAAACTCTTTCAAACGTGTTCTATTAAAATCTTGTACTTGTCTTAACACAGGGTACATGAATTTTGCTTATATAAAGACATTAGACAATATCCACAAGGCCTCACCCCCTGTAGTTGCATAATCTGTCTTGGAACGGAAAGCGTGCTGTGTATCTGAGGCTGTAGCAGTGCTAATCATTGTTTGCTTAGAGGGTGGATTAGCACCTGTGTACTCTAAGTGTCTCCAACCAGACTGCAAACTGGTACAGTATTATACAATTGTAGCCCAGACTGTCTTACTTGAGTCAACATACTGAATTGGTAACAACTAGCACAAGCTCTAAGTGGACTTTAACTCAGGGCTTCTGACTTGAAAAGATACTTGCTCTGGAAGACAAGTTTGTGTGGTTTCACTGCATTCAGAAAGGGAATAGCTCAAACACACACAATGTCGTAAAATATTTGACTGTCAGGCTATCTGGTGTCAATACAGCTACACATAAATCAATGATTTTTTATATTTTTTTGGAGTGATTTAAATCATGATTTAAATCAATGATTTAAATCAAATGATTTAAATCAAACAACCCTGCCAGCAGATGTGTAGTTTATCATCCATGGGTTTAACAGCATGAAGGAAGATATTCTTGAATTTCAACTTCTTGGGTGCTGACTCGTGTTTGAATAATGGGTGGCGAGAGTCACATTCCTGCTGTTTTTGTTTCTATTTGTGTGAACGATGCCCTTCTCGTCGATGGTGGCGCAACACTATCCAGCAAATAGAGATCGTCCACTGCCATGCAAAAATCGATATGCTGATTCTTCATCGATGTGACGGATCCCTGTTAGGTAACTTCTCGCTCCAGCTTCGTGTCACAATCAAGCTTGCAAGAACACGTTGTCATTTATCAACTTGGTAGGCGCCGGCCAGCGTTGCGTCTCGTCTGTTTGCTGTCGAGTCATCGGCGTGTAATCATAACTAATCAAAATGCAAGCGATGAGATTTAGCGCGTCTGCCTAGCATCATATGAATATCGATTCTTCTAGGAACCGTGGAAAAATTTGCAATAAATTCATTATAAGAGCGAGTGCCGGCTTACGCAAGTGTGTGATTTCGCGTCTGGTCTGGTTACGTAAATTAGTTAGTTACGATCAAGAAATATGCTAAGTATTAATGTAAATGCTAATGAAAAATAAAAACAGTAGTACGTAATTAATTGTTGCTGTTACCAAGTGATGTGTGATTAAGTACTATATGTTTGCGGACGGTAAATTATCGCTGGTTGATTTTGCTCTACAGGCCTAACATAAATGGTAGTATTTTCAACTGCAACGTGCGACCAAATGGTAAACAAAAGGCATGTCTTTTAGCTACCATTTGGTGGTGGATGCGATCTCCAAACAGTATTATGTGGGCGACATGTCTAGACACTGCAATCTAGATCTTGCCTAGCTCCATTCTCGATTTCAGCTTTAATGAATGGTCACAACGGGTGCACCTGCTCTCGGTTGCTAACTGACCATTCTTTCAAATCAAATCTCCAATCACTTGTATTGTTTATATTTTACTATTGCATCCAGATATAGAGTTGCCTTGATTTGTCCCACTGTATCAGCACGAATTCGCCGTGATCGTATCTTTGAATTCTATTATTGGGTCTATTCAGTCCCGGCGTGTCTAAGACAAATTGGAGACCAGAATGGCATAAATCATCCGAGGCTGCCTTGGTCGACCTGATATGTCAAACCTCGGAGATAATGGAACAGATAGTTGTGCCGGGCCGTGATTGAACGGTGTCTCCGGTACGGTAACGAAGGGTAATAATAATGAATGCAACCAGGCAATATATGTCTACGAGAAAGATGAATGTTACACACACTTGGGACAGAAAAGCTATTAGAACAACGAGAACAGTGACCGAAAACAGAGTTACCTTTCTTGAAGCAAAGGGCTTCAAGAAAGGGCCTAAATAAACTGTTAGCATGAATTTCCCATTGTTACTGTCCGTGCACGAGTATTTCAACATCGAAGGACAGTGTCCGTGCAAGGTCTTTGCACGTCTTGTTACTGTCAGGGTTCTATGATAACACCATTGTTCAGAATTCAATAGATAGTATATCTCCATTGCGACCAATACGACGTTTGGAATGTTCAGAAGATTGTACGTGTGTTTGTGATTGATAGTAACTTCAAAGGTAAATTTTATTAAAGAGGAACATGGACTGCCTGTGTCAATGACCGAATTATTTTATAGACAAGGAATACCTAACCGGGCTTGGGGTGCCTAATAATGAGAGGTTGTTTGGGGCGCTGGAAAGAGTCGGACCAAAGGTGAACTTGTATGTGTTTCAAAACTTTCATTATGAAGAAAGAACTTACTACGTAATGTTTCATCTCACCAAATGTGTTCAATATACTGAATGGTAATGGAAAATGAGTTCGTATGCAGGCGATATGGCATATTTCTTGTGAAACAATGTCAACATATTCACGAGTTTCATATATGCTGGTGATGTGAAATCTGAAATCATTCAATGTCCCTCCTAAAACATGAACTGCTGCTGCCATGAACAGGTCAAGCTGGCAGGCAAACATTTGTAGTGACAACTACTTGTTTATCTCAAAAATCAAGATGAGAAGACAAGTGAAAAAGGAATTGTAATTCCAAGCATTCCTGATAAATAGTTTCGCTGCAATTGTAGATCATATACCATGATAAAAGGAATGGAGGGATCAAATGAATGATGTAAAGAAAAAGAAATCCTTGGATACCGAAAAACCTTGAGTGAGTCTTGTATCAACGACCACGCATGGGAACTAAGACAACATATGAGACGCACCAAACCTTCACTGCGAAGAACAGGGAAGTGAAGTGCACCAGGACAAACGCAAATGGCTGAACAGATGGTATCAACAATCGAAAAGATTAACTCGATATGTTGCTTAAAAGCAGTATAGTGACTGGTTCCATGTTGTGACTGGTGTCAGTCAGACAAGGCTGAAACTGTTTCCCCTTCTCTTCGCCGTGGCCACCGACCGCGTTCTACTTCTGACAGCCAGAGGCAATCAAGGCATTGCATTGGTTTAAGAGGATTAGCCGATGACATCGTCGCCCTTCCAGACACCACCCACAGCAACCAATTTATCGTGGTTAGCAGATTCACCGAGGGATTGAGACTTGTCATCAGCGTTGACAGGGAACAGCAACCACCCACGAGATGTTTCTACCAGAACAAGGTGAAAACAGTTGAAGATTTCGCATACCTTAGCGGTTCCACCAACAACGAAGGAATCATCGCCAATGAGCTAAACTGCAGAGTAGGAAAAGCGACAGCAGCATTCATTCTGATGTGGAAACATTGGAACAACAGGAAACGTACACTGATATCAAAACTTCTCTTTTGCAACTCAAATGTTCTACCAACCCTGATCTACGAATGCGAATCGTTGGAGCTTAACGTGTAATGTGTAAAACGGAGAGTTTAGAGAGATATCCGGACAACCACCGGTCTCATCCACGAGAACAAGGGGACGACCGAGAATGAACCGGCGCCAAACCGTCGGCTATGATCTGCAGCAGGTCGAAATAAGATGGGGCGATGTCAGGATGCTCAGCCCGCTGATCGATACAAGTGGAGCGCTTTGGCTGCCTCGAGCGCCCTAGATGTGGGAGCCGCTTAATCTAAGTCAAGACAACGAAAGTGAACGTTGCACACATGAGAAAAATAACACGAAATGATGAACGTTTAACCGACACAAATGTGATATGTTTAAGCCGTTTTCAGAAAACAAATAGAAATCGATTCTAAACAAACTTCTACTATTCCTTGGTATTTGTGCATTCCATGGAGCATTTAGTTATATATTCCTGTGTTCTATTGCAAATACAAATATTCAATTCCACAAAACAGGGACAGTACCCGTATCCTCAATGTTTTATTTAAAATATAAGATAACAATATGGGGGAGCTTGTGTTGACGAGAAACGACGAGGCTGACAAACTAGCAAAACCATGGTACCACTGGTGCAGAATGAAAACCACAACATTTGTTTTCTCCGCGTGTAGGCAGACTATTGCAAATACAGATTCTTCTGTAGAACAATTCATTCCAAAATGGGACGACGTTCCGGTTGCAGCTGCAAAGACATATCCATGGTAAGGTTAAAGATTTAACTGACCAGCATTGTCAATTAAAAAAAATACCAACTAAACATTGTTTTCTCCATTTGTTTCGTTCCTTTTTCTTCCTAACCTTTTCCAATTCTACTACCTAATGTCTATCTACTTATTGTCTATCATTTATTCGCCTTTTTTTACTATCTATGCACGAGCATATAATCTTCGAATTTGAAGGAATTGCTCCATTGTGAAGAAGTACTCCATTTTACTTATCACTTTCACGTGTATGAGATAAAAAGTATAATACTCAGAGTACTTGCAAGTACTCATGACAATCTTAAGGCAATTTTGTGTTGCCCAGCCTAAATTGAGAAAAAATCATTCGTAAACCCTCAGGTAACAATATCAAATATGGTTGGAACTCGAATACTTCTTTAAATATTCTGTAGGTAATACATTTATCATTGTGAAATCCATTTGATGACCAAATCTGAGTGTACGATTATTTAGCCATATGTGATTGAATTCTTTAGACAAAATGCCAAATGTTAGAAAGACTAATTTCATACATACTATTTTGACTTGTTTTTATCAATAGTGGTTCATCCTCACTGTTATTATTTAAGTTGACTAATAATTTGTAAATTATTATTGATAATATTTTCCTTGTGCTATCGTAATCCAGAAATAATTCTTAATTTGTATCAGTAGTAATCAGCCTAGTTCGCCATATACCATACATTTAGGAGTAGATTTATTGACATGTGATGCCATTCTACAGGATTCCAAGTGAAGCTTTTCAATGATGTCATAATTTTCTTACCCATATACTCCACAAACATATAGCAAAAATGGTGCAACAGTATGGTCAAATAGTTGAAATGTTACATCAATTGGACGAAATAATAGTCTTGACTTTTTAATAAAATTATACATAGCTTTTTGTTCTTGCACATATTGCCTTTGCTTAGCAAGAACAGACTTTCCGTTATAATTCATATTGACACGAAGATAAATATAGTCAAAACTCACATCGAAGTGTGTCCCATTGAAAGAATGTAGGAATTTTACAGGTTTTACCTCTAAAGAAGATCAAACCTTTAGTCTTAATTGTATTACTTTTTAATGACCAATATTTACAATAATGAGATACTGCATTCAATTTATGCAATCCTGAAGTTCTTTAAAATCAAATATATGACCTAAGGTTGAATAACCTTTCCTAAATCCTGCTTGTTCTTCTCCTGTCGTTAAGCGTGTTATTTAAATACTCGTTCAACCTGTTATTTAGTACAGCTGTAGTTAGTTCGCCAAGACAACTGAGGAATTGGCTTAATAAATCCACATGTCCATGGCTTAGAAATAAAACCTGATTCTAAGACCAAGTTGAACAATGTTGTAAATACAGATAACATTTTAGCGTGGGAAGCTTTAAGAAATTAATTAATTATTAGAACTGTTATTTTTTAAATTGCGTGTTACTTTTAACAGAGTGGATTCCCTTGCTGCAAAGAACGAGCCCTTGTCGGCAACAGTGAAACGACATAGGCTCTCCTGGTTTGGCCACATTATCTGACACAACGCCATTGCAAAAACCATGAAGACGAAGGAAGATGAAGGTTACGTTTGATACTTCTTCATCAGTAAATGAAGCATTGATGAAGTCATTATTAGCTGAACTAATTAGAGCATGAAGGCTTCCGTAACCTTCATTATTTGTTCTTTATAATTCACATTTGTAAGTGGTCAATAAAAGAAAATTGACATTTAGGCTCATTTTAACCTTTAACTGAAGATCCCGTAATTAAAATTCAAATAAGCTGAGTAGATGACGCATATTCAACGTGGTAAAGTGACGTGGAAACACGCAGTACAATGTCTCATTGTTACTTTACTTGAAAAATACGTGATTGGATGTCGTATTAACAATGTAACATATTGAAGTCGAGGAGAACACACATTGTGTCATTTTGTGACGTCGCGACGTGACAAAAGGTCTTTGGGAGTCCTCAAGGACAACACAATATGTCTTCTCTAATACCATGCAATGGTGTAGGAGATAAAGATACAATACCCAGAATTTTTGCAAGTATTCGTAACATTTTCAAATAATAAAAACAGTTAATGTTAGTTTAATTTAACAATTATGATTTCAATCAATTTACAAATTCTAATTTATGTTACATATGAATATTAAACATCACAGAGAACTTGAAAGAACTAACGTGATTAATGTGAGCTCCGCGTGAATGTCTGGTATGACACACCAGTGCACGTTGAGATGTGACGTAACTGAAACGGAACAGATGACGTAAATATGACGTAACATTCCACGCTACGGTGTGTGGACAAGCATACAAAGATTGAATGTGTGGTAAACGGATGGGCTCCAACGAGTTGATTTCAGATGTTGCAACTGCAAGACTCGTGTGAAATGGCGGGAACAAAACGAACATAAAAAATGAACAAAAGAAATTGCCAGTCGTGTTTATTAAATTCTCCACAACTGGAAATGGGTCGCGAATTTATAGCAAATCCGCAACGCAGTATTTCATTACACTTGATCAGGCCGATATATCACGGGAGGCATCACCGTTGCAATATCGTTCAGCAGTTCATGTTGTTATCCTGTGGGAATATTGTTTACGTCACTAACCCAGAATAACACCAGACGGAATCCATACATCTAGTCGTTTACTTGACAGAAAAAGACAGAGGAGTATTTGTGAACATGATATTGGTTCGCTGGCTGCAGCCCATCGGTCAAATATAACCTGGGCTGACGCCGTACTACTGATCGGCTAATAACTAGTAAGCTACCAACCCACCAGGGATTTGAAGAATGCATTGCATGAGTGGCTAGCTATTATTATTTCCTCGCCATGGTTACACACACACACACTCACTATATATAATGATATACCACATCCGCACACACAAACACACACACACACACACACACACACACACACACACACACACACACACACACACACACACACACACACACACACACACACACACACACACACACACACACACACACACACACACACACACACACACACTGTCTGTCCGTCCGTCCCTCCCTCCCTCCCTCCCTCCCTCCCTCCCACCCTCCCTCCCTCCCTCCCTCCCACCCTCCCTCCCTCTCTCTCTCTCTCTCTCTCTCTCTCTATCTATCTCTCTCTCTCTCTCTATCTCTCTCTCTCGCGTGCGTGCGTGAGTGCGTGCGTGCATGTGTGTGTTTCTATATATGTATCGGTCTCTATATATCTCTGTCTCTATGTAGATATGTTTCTGTGTATCTATGTATCTCTCTTTGTATTGATGCCTCTATCTATGTGTCTCTCCTTCTCTCCCCCCCCCTCTCAGCCGGCCTCTCTCTCTCTCCATGTGCTATGTTACCAATGGATATTTCCACTTGTTATTTTAGCGTGGCGTCCTAATGAATGTGGCAGACAGTCACCCATGTCTGATGTGCTCACTGTAGTGCATGCTCGGCGCGTCCCGCACGTCAACATGTCGGCGGCCAACGGCTTATATAAATCAGACTAACTTCGTCGGACTCCGGAGACCGACCAGCAGCGAATACAGATGGGGCGATTAATGAAATAAGACACGGCGCACGTCGAATTTACCTTATTAACCCGCATCGATTTGTTGCTCGTATGCGCAGCTGACGACTCGCAGACGAGATCTAATTTCGTTGAAAATATCGACGAAGTACGACGATGTCTTAAATCAGCGAATCTGTTTTCGAGATTTTTGTCAACACGTTACCTTCGTGTTACTTTGAGCTATTGAAGGTGTGGAATTTACGAACGAATTTGTTTCGTCTAAAATACAGTCCACCGGTGACATAGAGACCTTGAGATTGTAGGCTTATTTCATAAAATTATTCGACTGCATAACACAGTGTTCTCCGTATTCGCTAGGTGGCAGGCTTTTTTTGCTCGTGCGAGCTCAGTAGAAAATACATAGTTAGCAAGTATATTAGTCTAAAGTGTTCTTTTGAACACAAAAACAGCCTTATTCAAGGCTAACGTAGCAATTAGATTAAGTATAAATTTTGTGATGGCGCCGTGCAAACGGCATTTAAAGGCCACTAGGCATTTAATATGCAGTAGTTGCAGCAACTGGGTGGACTTCGTCAAGTCCGGATGTAAGAAGTCCTGGGCTGAGGTTCAGGCAGATAGTTTTAGTTTTTAGTGTAGGGGATGTACGAGGATGAAGGAACTTGAAGTAGAGTTAGAACAGCTGAGGCTGCTCGTTGTGGCAGTGGTGGGAAGGGAGCAGGTGGTTTGTGCCAGTGGTTCTGGTGAGGGGACAGTGAATAAAGTGGGGGAAGACGACGAGAGAGATGTTAGGGTGAATTCACCTCAGCCTGGGAGGATGTTGAGAGGAGGTAAGGTGACCGGTCGTAGGGAGACAGGACGGAAGAAGACGGGACATAGAGAGACAGGACGAAAGGAGACGAGAAGGAAAGAAATGGGAGGGAAGACAAGTGGATCGAAGGAAAGGGGATGTGGGGGAGACAGTAGCGAAGGAGTCGGGGGGGGGAAGGAGACGGGAGCACAAATTAGCCAGGAGACGGGAGGGAAAGGTGAAATGTTGATGCGTGAGAGAGATCCTGATAACAATCTCCCACCAAGTGACAAGGCTGCAGGACAGACTGTGATGGAGGGGATCCATCGGAAGAGCTATTCCAAGGCAGTGATAGAGGGGGTGAGAAAGAGAGCGAGGGTGTTTGTGGGGGACTCAATAGTTAGGAAGACCGACAGAGTCTTAAACAAGGGAGAGGACGTTGTAGTTTGCTTGCCTGGGGCCAAAATAGAGGCAATAACTGAGAGGGTAGAAAACATTGTGGGTTTGGGCAAGGGTGGATCTGTTTAGTACACGTAGGGACAAATAACGTAGAGAGGGAGGATACAACTGCCATAGTTAGGAAATACAGGAATTTGGTCAGAACACTAAAGCAGACGCGGGTTGAGCAGCTAATACTGTCAGGGATTCTACCAGTTATAGGAAGGGGGGGTCATAGATATCGAAATTGCCGGGAGATGGCAATTAACATGTTAGTCGAGAAGCTATGTAGAGTGGGTTTTGTGGATTTGTGGGGAAGTTTTGTTGGAAGGGCTGATATGTACATGAAGGACGGGCTGCATCTAAGTGGAAAGGGGGCAGCAGTATTTGCGGAAGGGTTAGCAGCAGCAGTAGACAGTGGCATGGGTAGCATAACGAATATTTTGGTAGTCAACACTATTTAAACTAGAAGCGCAGGGGGGTTACTTAGAGATGCCTCAAGCAGGACAAGAGACCGCTAGTACAGGTAAGCCAATAACAAAATGTCCAAAAAACATGTATGAAGCAGGTTATAGATGCGTGTGTTTAAATGCTAGGAGTATAATAAATAAGAAAAACGAATTAAACATTATGGTAGAAGATATTGACCCTCACATAATTGGTTTAACCGAATCATGGGCCAGCACAGACATTATAGATGCTGAATTAGGATTGACAGGATACGTAATGTTTAGGAGAGATCGAATAGGAAGAAGGGGAGGGGGAGTTATTTTATATGTTAAATAATCTATTCAGATTACGATGAAGCTGTTTGGTGCAAAATAGTTTCAGGAAATTCAAAATTAACTATTGGATTAGTTTACCGAAGTCCAAACATAAACGAAGCTGATAACACAAAAATACAAAATGCTATAAAGGAAGTTAGTAAAGGGGAATGTATCATAATGGGAGATTTTAACCATGGACACATACAATGGACATCTCTAGGGAGTACAGGGGGTGATGACCAACAATTTTTATTTTTAATTCAGGAGAGCTTCCTTACTCAACACGTGCTAGAACCAACCAGGGGAGAAAATGTATTAGATATAGTTTTATCATCACAAAAAGAATTAGTCGACAATGTAAAAATACATGAACCATTGGGTAACAGTGAACACAATCAAATACATTTTGACATCAACGTAAAATCTGAAAGTAAAAATAAAAAAACGTATAGGAGAAACTTCCACAAAGGTAACTATAAAGATATGAGAAAATACTTAGCAAAGCTAGATTGGAATAACATGCTGATAAATAAGACCGCAATTGAATGTTGGAATATTCTAAAATATGAAATTGAGAGTATCATCGATAAATTTGTTCCCTTGAAAAAACAAGGAAAACGGTCTAGAAAGAAACACTTGTTAAAAGAAGCTATTAGATAAATAGTGTTTAAGCAAACTATGTGGAGGGTTTATAGGCGTACCAGAAAGGATGAAGAATATACAAATTACAAAGAGGCACTTAACCTAGCTACAACTGAAATTAGAAAATCTAAAAGAACCTTTGAAAAACAATTGGCAGGTAATATAAAAAAATACAGCAAGAGTTTCTATGCTTATGTAAGGAGTAAACAGAACGTTCGAGATAAGGTCGGACCACTGGAAAACAACAGGGGAAACATAATTTCAGAGGGGTTTCAAATGGCAGAGGTCCTGAATGAGTCCTGAATGAGTATTTCAGCTCAGTATTTACCACAGAAGATATCAGCTCACTTCCAGTTCCATTTACTAAATTTGAGGGAAATAAATCAGAACATTTAGGGCAGTTATATGTAACACATGTAATGATAGCAAACAAAATTAAGAAGATGAAAGATAATAAATCACCTGGAGTTGATGGGATACCACCAAAACTGCTTAAGGAAATTGTTGAGCAAATTAGTACACCACTTGCAAAATTGTTTAACTTGTCACTAGAAGAAGGAATAGTTCCATCAGAATGGAAAGAAGCAAACATTACGCCACTATTTAAGAAGGGATCGAGGAACAAGCCAGAAAATTACAGACCAGTGAGTTTAACATCAGTTATATGTAAATTACTCGAAACATTAATTAGAGACCACATGGTGGAATTCCTTGTAAAACATAATTTAATAAATACATCTCAACATGGGTTCCTAAAAGCAAGGTCATGTCTAACCAATCTCTTGTGTTTTTTTGAAGAAATTACAAAGTGGGTAGATGACGGGTCACCAGTGGATGTTGTCTACTTAGATTTTCAGAAAGCTTTCGATAAAGTGCCACATCAAAGATTGATACTTAAACTAAAAGCCCATGGCATAGGTAATGATGTACTCAACTGGATAGAAAAGTGGCTTACACACAGAAGACAGAGAGTAATAGTAGACGGTGAGATTTCAAACTGGAAATCGGTTTTGAGTGGGGTACCACAGGGATCAGTATTAGGCCCGATACTGTTTTTAATATATATAAATGATCTAGAAGATGACATATCTAGCAAAGTACTCAATTTTGCAAATGACACAAAAGTATTCAGAAAGGTTACAAATGATACAGATAAACAAAGTTTACAGGATGATCTAGATAAATTAGTTAAATGGTCAGAAAAATGGCAAATGTTATTCAATTTTGGGAAGTGCAAATGTATACACATAGGGCATGGAAACATGGACGAAGAATATAAAATGGGGGTTGCTGTACTAGGTAGAACCACACAAGAAAAGGACTTAGGAGTAACATTTAGTGCTGACATGAAAGTTTCAGAGCAATGTGGGATTGCAAATTCTAGGGCTAATTAGGAGAACTATCATGTATAAGGAGAAACAGCTAATTGTACCCCTGTACAAAGCAATAATTAGACAACATTTGGAATATTGTATTCAAGCATGGAGGCCGTATCGTAAAAAGGACATAGACAAGCTAGAAAGAATACAACGAAGAGCAACCAAAATGATTCCAGAATTGAGAGACCTTAGTTATGAAAGTCGCTTATTACAATGTGGTTTGACAACACTAGAGACCAGGAGACTAAGAGGAGACCAAATAGAAGTATTTAAAATAGTGAACGGTTATGAGGATGTTGATAGGAATATGTTCTTCAAACTTAAAGAAGGCAGTAGAACCAGAGGACACAAAGCAGCATTAGTTAAGGAGCAGTGTAGGTTGGACATGAGAAAGTACTCTTTCTCACAGAGGGTGATAAATGAATGGAACACACTGCCAAATGATTGTGTTAATGCTAGTAGTGTGAATATGTTTAAAAATAGAATTGACAGATATTTGATAAGGGTGGGCTACACATAGATGAGAAAATTGTTGGACTCTCGATAAGCCAATGGCTTCCTTGTCCACTTTGCCATCTGGAACTTGTTGTTTGGGATGGCAATCTTGTTAAAGCATTCGCAATCTTGTTAAAACATTCGCAACCCTATAGTTGCATGAACAGGTTGTATGTGCTTCTCGGTGTTTAGCTCCTCTACGGCCATATCACGGAGCCTTCAGACGCATGCAAGTTTTGCAAAACCTCCTTGAAAGATTCCTTCTGAATTCGATTTTTTTCGCCCGTCTCATTTCAAATTTAATTTGCGAAAAATCAAACCTACCTAGTATCCACCGTGATATGCTACCTTGGTTGGGCAACTTTTTTTGTGTAGTTTTTGTGAAATCGCCAGACAAACTCTTAAATTATTTGATGTTTGACCTAACATCAATTGAAGTGAAAATGGAAATACTCACAAACTTCGCGCTTGGTGAGGTCTCGTATTTCATTGTTTATGTTATAGACTCTCCGTGCTCTCGCGAAAGATACGTGACCGACAAGTTCAATGGGTTGACGGCTAAAGGTCGGCTACGTAGTGACTTTGCCAGTTAACAGATCTAACACCCAAAATCAATTCTTTCGACTTTTGTTATAAAGGTACGCACGTTTTTATTAAACCAACTACAGATATTGCTTAAAACATTCACATACTACATATTTGGAAATCAACGAACCGGTTTCGCGATGGGCTAAACCAGTTGAGGATGGAGGTCACATCGTGACCACAAGCGAGGTGTGTAGCAGAGTTAACTGACCGCCGTCAGGGACACTTCGTCGAGACTCGTGTAGTTGAAAGATAGAATCCACAGCACGTTACACATTTACCCCCTGTGTGGAATATTTTGCTTCTCTGGGCATAGACACCAGGTAGAATAGACCAACGGTTTTTGTATCTGAAAGATACAGGCAACGTGAGGTGATCAAAATTGCCCAAGTTTCGAAACTTGTAAACTTACACCGCTGTTTAGTTTTCATTTTGTCTACCCCAGGATGTCGACTTAACTGTCCAACTGCATATTCGTTCCTCTGCGAATGTGTGTTGAAGTATGCTACCATCTTCAACACAGTGTGTTCTCTTGGATTGATCATTGGGTGGCTCAGAGGACATAAGGCAAGGACAATATTAATGTATACAAATCTCCGTGGAATCGGAATGACGCTACTGTATATTTTCGTTCAACGTTTCTCGGACATTTTAATCACCAGAAAAACACACCATACATCGAGACATTCTGTCACGTTAAAATTTAATTCCTAATTGCAATATATGCGTTACCGGCTGCTTAGGCCAAAAAAAAACACTCCGTACGCTGTGAACGATGGGCTTGCGACAGAAAAAGACAAAATGACGGCGTTTGCCGTGAAAGTCACGAACGTGATAAAGAGCAGTGACATTTGTTGAAAAATATGCTCTCCAAGTTTGAAATTTATGTCAAAGACAACAAGATCCACGCTGTGACGCTCAGGCTAAATGCGGCGATGCCGGGGGAAAGCAGGCATTTTCCCACGCTGCGTTTAACGTACGAATAACGAAGAACATGAAGCTGAATGTATGCTATGACCCATAAAGAAAAGAAAGCTGACTAAGCATGGCTGATGGAAACGAAGACAGAACTACCAGGAAAATGCAAGAAGCGAAAGAAAAGTGGGATGGATTGACAACACCAAGCACTGAATAGGTGGTGGTCTGGAAGTGGCAAGAAGGTCTGCAAGGAGATGCCAACTGAGGCACTACCTACATATATTCATCAATGCTGAAAACATTTCCATGTAAAAACATTTCCTTGTGTGTTGAGCAGTTTATCCACGAACGCGTAGCATTAATTACTAATAACCGAAACTCGCCGCGGCTTCTTAGAAGACATCTTGACGTGAAGTGTTGTAAGTGGAAATGCCTTCCAGCTGTGCGTTCGCGATCCGCCTCTCAACGGATTGATCACGCTCCAACCTGCGGTTCTCGGAGTGCGTTCGATGCCTCCCGGAGAGAAGGCGACGTCGACGACGACACATCGATCGGCCGTTTCCTGCACCGAGTGGGCCGAGCCACACCAGTGGGAGTCACCGTGCCGGTGTGGTGAGTGCGATAAAAACCTACCTATCACAGGGGCACACGTACAATTTCGACCTAGGTGCAGAGAGGCAGCGCCGAGATTAACTGCATGGATAGAACACAGCCGTTGCCCGTCGCAGGAAGGTCGGCATCTCCTGTCTAGATGTCAACGAGAGTGGTTCGGGCCTACGCACTCTCCACACACACAGGAACCGCTTAATTGACTTTCATTTCAGACTTGTTACTATGATGAGTGCTTGACGCAAATAAGTAGCTATTCGCGACGTTCAATCAGCGCTGTCGGTTGGCGTTGGCCAAACGTGGTTGCTAGCAGTATTGGCGGTATCA
>OY759270.1:29134867-29144718 GCA_963662155.1 Lamellibrachia columna
TTATGTATATTAAACAAAATCTTACAAGATTGCTTTAATACATATCATGTTGACATCCGAATGTTCAACATTCTAAAGGCACAAGTACAAGGAAACAAGCGATTTACTGAGTCCACAAAACTGCTACAGGAGAGTGCGACATAAGGAACCAAACCACCAGGGTAACATTTATATAACGGGAACCGTGATTTGTAACAGTCACGAGCTTCATTTGTAACAGTCGCGAGCTTCATTTTTAACAGTCACGAGCTTCATTTGTAACAGTCACGAGCTTCATTTGTAACAGTCACGAGCTTCATTTGTAACAGTCACGAGCTTCATTTGTAACAGTCACGAGCTTCATTTGTAACAGTCGCGAGCTTCATTTCCATGTTGAAAATAAGTCGGTCAATACTAACTATAAATCAGATATGATACGGAATCATGGAGGAATGTGTCGAATTAATTTGAGCATATCCAGTGCAAGTAGAAAATGCATTACAGTCTTCTTCTTGTCGTGTCGTTCACACGAATTGATGACATTTTTGGACGCATGCACATATTAACTCATATTGCGATTATTCCAGATGACTCGCAAATTTGTAGGGGATCAAACAGCGGATCGCAATAACACAGGATCTCTCTATTTGGGGGGGGGGGGTTGCATCGTGTCAGCAAACACTCTGTTTAGGATGGATCTACCAGTCTATTCGTCGCCATGACCGTATGGGCTTCATATATTCTCCATGAAGATTTGGGCTGAAACTAATTCATCTCCTTACCGAGTTCAGCTGTATTCCTATATTTTCTCTTTGATCGTTTGAGTTGCATCAATGTCAGTCAGCAAACTTACATACCAACTCATATGATTACATTGGTGTAAGCTTAGCAAGCAATTATACCATGCACATCGATTTCTTATTAATAACTCTCTTTCAATCAATAAAACATAAATCAATCATTCAAATGGTCTGAGAATATTGACATTAGCATGATGTCGTGCTGATAATAATATTGACTACCATATCTTGAGCCAGCTGCTCGGCTTCAGATTCCACCCGAGTCAACGTAGCAGAACTGCCGAACTGCAAATCATATTAACCATATTACTTGACACCACTCGAAACACCTTTTCATTTTGACGACAGTTCGTGCGATGGTTACGGAATGCACCTTGCGCTTCTCAACGTCGAAGTGACGTCATAAGTGGGCTACGTGTTATCTTCTGACGCTGAAGATACTCGTGTGAATTATATTTGCACATCGCTGTTAAAATCGATTTTACAATTAACTCATGTGTGAAAATGCAACCGTTTGCCAGCGATTCAGACGCACGTTCGTTGCCTTCGCCGTCAATCGTGATATAGTTTTACTTTTTATTTCGTTCACGACATCTACCGCTTTGGTCTCAACGAGCTGACGTAGACAGGCAAATACCAGCCCACCGTACGGGCATGCAAATATAATGCGCTAACCCCATTACCCGGCATTGCACGGGATAAAAAGGCAACCACTGATTAATTTGACGTAATACCACACCCTCACGGGGGAATTTCGAATAGTTCATAACGTACAACCATCACCCTGGGCCCCCGGGCACGCCTACAAAATGTCAGTCCCATACGTGCGAAACTGACGGAGGTACGATGGAACAGACAGACAGACAGACACACAGACAGACAGACAGAAAGATAGACACACAGACAGACAGACAGACAGTGTCACAGACTACTTTATAGTATATATATATATATATATATATATATATATATAGTATATATATATATATATATATATATATATATATATATATATATATATATATATATATATATATATATATATATATATATATATATATATATATATATATATATATATATATATATATATATATATATATATATATATATATATATATATATATATATATATATATATATATATATATATATATATATATATATTATATATATATATATATATATGTGTGTGTGTGTGTGTGTGTGTGTGTGTGTGTGTGTGTGTGTGTGTGTGTGTGTGTGTGTGTGTGTGTGTGTGTGTGTGTGTGTGTGTGTGTGTGTGTGTGTGTGTGTGTGTGTGTGTGTGTGTGTGTGTGTGTGTGTGTGTGTGTGTGTGTGTGTGTGTGTGTGTGTGTGTGTGTGTGTGTGTGTGTGTGTGTGTGTGTGTGTGTGTGTGTGTGTGTGTGTGTGTGTGTGTGTGTGTGTGTGTGTGTGTGTATATATATATATATATATATGAGTATACGTGTATATACACTTATGCACACAACAAGTACCGATACATACTTAGGGCACTGGAAGCCGTCAATTAAGACGACGTGTCCTACGAGAACGTGTCTCGGGATGTCAGTTTGTGTAACTGCCAATTACCCCGACACTGTGCCGGGCGCTGCGTCGTTGCGTTGTCCGGGCCGCGACAATCTAATTGTGAGCTGCAGCTGAGATCAGCGTCCGGGCACTTGACTTGAACTGCCGTGGCGCGAACTGAAACTGTTACGAGTTAACTTAGAGTTCGCATTCCGCAGTTGTCCAAACGTCACGTACATAATATCATTTGTATAATTTTTAAGAAAAAGTTGACGCGTTGAGGTCACGTGTTAGCTGTACGTGACTGGTTTGGTGTGAGGCTAGCTTTGTGGCCAGTTGGCTGGTTGATTGGCTGGATGCCTGGTTGGTGTGTTGACTGACTAACGACTGGTTGGCTGGTTGGTTTGTTGCCTGGTTGGTTAGCTGGATTGTGTTTTGGCTAACGCTATGCTGGCTGGTTGGTTGGTTGGTTGGCTGGCTGGCTGGCTGGCTGGCTGGCTGGCTGGCTGGCTGGCTGGCTGGTTATGTGTCGGGCTGGGTGGCTGACTGGTTGGTTCGCTGTCGGACTGATTGGCTATCTGGCTGGTTGGTTGGTTATCTGTCAGTCTGGCTATCAACCTGCTAATTGTGTCGTGCAATCAACGCGTTAACAGTTTTCTTCTATCAAGGGAAAAACTAACCACTAACAGTAGGGCCTAAGCACGTAACATTAACGAGCATCGAGAAACAACCTCTCACAGATAAGGACAAATGTTGTTAAATATTTATGTTCATTTACGTCACAGACGAACAACCTTGTGCTTATCGTCTGAAAATAGCGGTTTCAACAAACAGAATAAAAAATCCGTTAATGGCAAGTCACTTGTACTCTACTCGAATCTACCGTTGTCGCTTTCAATATGTTTCTGTGTCGTCTCTTTAGCTCTCAAATGCCACATCAAGTGCATCGTGGCATGTGACGCAACGCGTCAGGCATTTTATATTAATTTTATACCTAACTAAATATATGTCAGATACCTACATTATTGCAAATTGGAAGTGTTTCACGAAATGGACTGTACTATTTCCCTGCATCGCTTGATATATGACAAGCTACAGCAATTCTCTCAGTACTGCCGCTACGAAATATATTAATCGTAGGAGCGTAATTACAAGCGAATTGCCGTGGGTGAAAAATGGCATAACTCGTCCATGTTTATCGCTGCAACGGCTTTGTGCAATCTGAAATTATATGAATCACGTTAATTCGCTGCCTTACCTTTCCGTTTTTGTCGACGATTTGCCCTGCGGCAACATATGAGATTGGTTTCGGTATGCTACGTTACCAAATTATGCCACTTTACAACAACATTTATGCAACTCTTGCAGGGCAGCTAGAGTCTAATGTGTTAGGCACATCTTTGATAATGTTATTGGCATGCAATCCTTCCAGCCAATGAGGACATAAATCATCCAGGTCGTAAGGCAGGCAGGCAGGCAGGCAGGCAGGCAGGAAGGCAGGCAGGAAGGCAGGAAGGCAGGCAGGCAGGCAGGCAGGCAGGCAGGCAGGCAGGCAGGAAGGCAGGCAGGCATGCAGGAAGGCAGGCAGGCAGGCAGGCAGGCAGGCAGGCAGGCAGGCAGCTAGGTAGGCCGGCAAGATGGCAGGCTCGCTCACTTCATCCAGTCCTGCAGTCATTCACCCAACCAATTAGCCGACCAGCCCGACAGCTTATCACCAATAAAATCCGTATCTCTCGCCAAATGAATACCTTCGCCACACCAGAGGTTATCGCAACCACAGCAGGGCGGAAGGATCAATAGTAACAGCCTATCACCTCAGCCAGCATGCGCCACAAGCGAAGAATAAACACACACGAAAGTCTGAGCACTGGTAACGTAGAGGCCACTAAACGCTGCCGCCACCCACACGGGGGACGCTGTCCGCGTTACGTCTCCCTCGGCGGGCTGCGGGTGATGTACAACGGCGTTATCTGCAAGCGCAGAAGACCCTGCTTCTAGAATACGTGATTTATCCATAAAGAGGCCTGCTTTAATGTCACTGGCTGACAGTAACGTTCGCGGCGAAGCGACTAAAAGCTAGCTTCGAGACACATAAAATATAGTGCGTTACGGTTTAATGTTATCGGAATCCATGCAAGACGTTACATAATTGTGATAAAGCTCATTTAAGAACTGTCCTGGATGAGAATGTTATGTCGCACTCGGACCTTCGCAACTCAACGGAAACGCGAGAACTCGTTTCATACTCACTAGATGGCGTGTCAGTTTCTTCTCAACTGTTGTTCACACTTGATGTGAATTCTGGGGCGCGTGTTAAGTTTGCACATTTACGTCATGCCAAAACTGAGCTCAGCGGTGTTACTAAAATATATAATTGCACCATATTTTATAATTAAATATTAGTGAAGTAAATAAAAAATAAAAAGGTGAACGTTCCTGGGTGAGTTAAATGCTGACAAACCCAATGAAGCAAAGGGGCGTTTAAAACAGGTAGTGGGCGGGCGGGCGGGCGGGCGGGCGGGCGGGCGGGCGGGCGGGCGGGCGGGCGGGCGGGCGGGCGGGCGGGCGGGCGGGCGGGCGGGCGGGCGGGCGGGCGGGCGGGCGGGCGGGCGGGCGGGCGGGCGGGCGGGCGGGCGGGCGGGCGGGCGGGCGGGCGGGCGGGCGGGCGGGCGGGCGGGCGGGCGGGCGGGCGGGCGGGCGGGCGGGCGGGCGGGCGGGCGGGCGGGCGGGCGGGCGGGCGGGCGGGCGGGCGGGCGGGCGGGCGGGCGGGCGGGCGGGCGGGCGGGCGGGCGGGCGGGCGGGCGGGCGGGCGGGCGGGCGGGCGGGCGGGCGGGCGGGCGGGCGGGCGGGCGGGCGGGCGGGCGGGCGGGCGGGCGGGCGGGCGGGCGGGCGGGCGGGCGGGCGGGCGGGCGGGCGGGCGGGCGGGCGGGCGGGCGGGCGGGCGGGCGGGCGGGCGGGCGGGCGGGCGGGCGGGCGGGCGGGCGGGCGGGCGGGCGGGCGGGCGGGCGGGCGGGCGGGCGGGCGGGCGGGCGGGCGGGCGGGCGGGCGGGCATATCTACCTCATTGGCCAATGGCTGTCGCGCTGGGTAAATGCGATATGACGCGTCTGGAAATTGCGACACGTGGGAGATTAACTGTTTTGTAGTTGGCAATCGCAGTTTCTGACATAACTAAATCGTCAATATATGTTAATTTACTGTAGTAGTAATAATACACGGAAAGGCGGCAGTGTGGGTCCAACTGTTTCATAATGATTTGCACTACTACGTGGTAGGTACCGTCTACGCAGAGTGCACGCAGTAACTGAAGCGAACACTCTAGTTCGATCAGTATTGGCTATCCGTTTACCGATTGTAATGTATTTTGTTTTTACTACGAATTACAATACAGGTTTATATGTGTGTACTTGGGCAGAATGGATAGGCATTTTTGTTCACTTTCACGTTCACGCGCACTGATTTCAATGTTATTCTGCATTACTTTTTAAGGTTATTGTCTTGGGATAATCTCAAAGCATGAATTATGGGATGAACTGGGAACATTGATCAACGACACTACGTGAAGCCTCAGACCACAAGAAACCTTAAATGTCATCGACAAGTGGAAACCCGTGTAAATTTCTCCCGTGCGTCATACTATATCCATCACACTGGCACTCACGCACAAAACATAGGAAAACATTTAGCAAATTTATTTTGTTGTAATGAACGTACACAAGTACTTCACATTTTGTTGTAATGAACGTACACAAGTACTTCACATTTTCGCAAAAAATTACGTCCAGCGCGGACGCACGCACAAAACAGAACACGTGGCACCGATCACGTAGCCACTGTGTCCACAAACAAAGCTAGGCGTGTGTCGTCCTTCCAAGAATAGCATCAATTAAGAGCATGTGGCAGCAATTACTTAGCCATTGTGTACACACACAAACTAGGCGTGTTGTCCTTCCAGAAAAGGCAGCAGTGCAGAGCATGTCTATGGCACCAATTACGTAGCCAATGTGTACTCACATAAACATTCAAAGACCCTTCACATTACTGCCACACTACCTGGTAGATTATAATGGAACGAAAAGATTCGTGTAAATCCGAGAACATCACATTGCTTAATGCATAGACCGGCATAGACATACATAAATACACATTACTGCAATAAGATGAGAACCGCTTGCTCTTCACCTTTTTTGAAAAGAAGTAAAATTGTATATCACATTTGTACAAATTCAGCGCTGCTGCTGTTCGATAGCCTCCAAGCAACATATCTTCGATTGCCGGGCGGGCGGGCGAGCGGGCGGGCGGGTGGGCGGTGGGCGGTGGGCGAGTGTGTAATGTCACAGACAAGCATGAAACATTTCTTATTATGTGGTTATTATGTGGTTTCAAAACAAATGTTCCACTTTGCATAGATATCATTGGATAACTCTGGAAAATAATAAATAATCAACCTGATTTCTTCGGAAGTCTTATCGTGGTTGATGCATGGTCCCTATATACTAGCCGTATTACTAAGATTTTTTTTAATAAAAATTCAAGAACGTGGGCCGACGCATGGTGTCATAATCACCCAAGAGACCAGCAATCACGCCCTGACGACTCCTGACATTTCGGTTTCCATGTCGTGCCACTAGACCAAGTCATTCACCGAACGTTTAGTTTGAATTATTGATTAAACAGTATTGACGAACTCGGCTGTCTTAGAAGCTGGAGTTCCTTAATAAGACACTAGGGGGCGCTTTGTGGCAGATGATATTGCGAGAAACGCGAGGGATTGGGGCTTTGGTAGAACTGTGGGCTGATGATACTGAATAGTTAACCATAGAATGCAAAATATTAAGAGATTTTGAAACAACGTTTGACCGTAGTGGAAACTGAAAGGATGAGTCAACATATCACATCCACTACTACGCCGTCAACCATCTGAGGGCAAATCCAGAGAAGTTGCAAATCAGTGCTTTTCATCTAAAGTACAAGGATGAACACCGACAGCCAAATGCCAGCTGGGATGAGAGAACATATCCGGATAACTACACGAAGCACTGCCCTTGCCCTGTGCAAAGGAAAGTGACCCTCGCCACCCCCTATTCCTACACGAGCACCGAAGAGGTTGAAATCCAGGATTATCTTCCTTCGTGATGTTAAGTCCCTGGATGATAAACCACACAGCTGCAGAATAGATTAGTCAACGTACCTGCAGTCAGGACCTCACAAAGTGTCTCGTGACCTGAGGAGTCCCTGCCAAAATAAACCAGAGATCCGTGGCCAACTTGGCAGTGTCTCAACCGCCTCATGAATGTCGTTGGGCGAGGCAGACACTTGATGCAGAGGTGGGGTATATCCAGGATGTCAGTATTGGACGTGACTGTGAATAGGACCCCCCTCGATGGAACATCTGCTAGAATGCCTTAGCATTGGCAATGAACAACTCCTGGGCCAGAGCCTGTGTGCTGCAGTGGCGTGGGAAAGTGTAGCAATAAGAGAAGAAGAACACGTCACATGACAAAGGAAGCGAGGTTGATTTAACCTGCAAACTTGACTGACCTTAGCCGGGATATACTTTAGCCGGCCTAACTTCCTCTGTCTGAACAACCCACATTGAAAACGGATAGGTGATTCGTTTTAGTTATCCGTCTTAATGGTGAGTGAACACAGCGCAATATAATAATCTGTTATGTGATGCTGTGTTGACGTGAGTAGGGGGGTGTCTATGATATGATGTGATGTGATGTGATATGACATACTCTTATTTTGTCCTGGTTCGTTACTCTATATGTTGATTACTATCATTCCTACTGTGCGGTGTAGTGTAATGATCCGATCTGTACAATTAAAGCTGTTCACCCCCCAGCGTCCCAGTGAGTCTTGGTTCTGTCGCTCAGGTTCCTTGCGAAGCCGCGGAGTGATCTGCGGCTACGACCCTACCGGGTGTCAGAAGAAGGCTTCAGGACATGCAACAGTAGCGCGGGCCAGGCCATCGTAACGACGGCGACAAGCGCCGAGATCAGGGTTCCTCTTGCTTTCCTCAAGACGGGCAGCAACTACTTCATAGGTATGGGTATAATTAATATATATATATATATATATATATATATATATATATATATATATATATATATATATATATATATATATATATATATATATATTTATTTATATATATATATATATATATATATATATGTATATATGTGTATATATATATATATATATATATATATATATATATAAATATATATATATATATATATATATATTTATTTATATATATATATATATATATATGTATATATGTGTATATATATATATATATATATATATATAAATATATATATATACATATATGTGTGTGTATATATATATATATATATATATATATATAATTATATATATATATATATATATATTCATATATATATATATATATATATATATATATATATATATATATATGTATATATATATATAATTATATATATATATATATATATATATATATATATATATATATATATATATATATATATATATATATATATATTTATATATATATATATATATATATATATAAAGGGATAGATGTGATGACGACGACGATGATAATGTTTATGATAATAATGATAATAATGTCGTCTTATATATCGCCGGTGTCCGCCTAGCCAAGGCTCTCATGACGCTTATTCTATTATCAGAGCAAGTATTTGGCTGCAGCTGATGCAGCGCCCGAGTGTATTTTTTTAGACCTTTATTTCTGCGAGTCCACAACAGGTTTTTCAATTTCCATTTCAATTACTAGGCCCAGTGTTTAATTAAATATAACCGATGGCGAATCTCTGAATTAAGTAGATGAATATTTTTAACATGTGCACATTTATTGTATACATGCAATTTGCAATTTGGTCTACATCCGTGTAGCACAAACGTCTTCTGATAGTATCATTAAAAGTCGTTTAAGATGCAAATTTCTAGTGGGGAGGTAAGAGTTTCGCCAACATAAGTCCACCACATGGTTCAGCAATACGACATTACGTAAATAGTTAATCGTTTTAACTTAGAAGCGTTGTGCCACGTGCGCACATCGATTATGTTCTTCAGTCGACTCATCCGATCCGCTCTTCAGATGTGAATTTGGTTTGCGGCTCAACGTCACAATGAGACCATCGATGTGCGTCATTTCCGGCCAAGATACCCCATGTTCCGCTAGAGGGCATTGTGTTGCAGGGCAACTTGAGGTAGCTAGCTCTCATTATTACAGCTGTTGTGTGCGTGATTCAGCTAGATAAAGGCAAATCTATGATCACGTTTTTCAGTAGGATATTCTTATTGCTTTCTATGCATGGTAACTTCCTGTCTTTCGCTCACTCTTGCTTTTCTTGAGTTTATAATATCGCCCTTTATTTACCTCTCTCCCCTCTCTCTCCCTCTCTCTCCCTCTCCTTCCCTCTCTTTCTCTCACTCGCCCTCTATCTATCTCTCTCCCCATCTCATTCTCTCCCGCATCTCTTTCCCTCCCTCCCTCCGTCCCTCCCACCCTCCCCTCCCTACC